>MAPW01000138.1:0-89275 GCA_001689995.1 Tilletia indica
CCTTCTCGCTCTTTCGCGCTCCGTATTCCGCCTTGTGCGTTCTTGCGCGAGCTCTCTGACTACTGAAGTGATGGTTGCTCTCCTGCAAGAATCTTCCAATTCTGCGCGTGCAACACCCCAACCCAACACCTTGTCTTCTGTCAAACGATGACAAGACCACACCTTCAAAAGGATGAAAAGGGTTTAGATGTGAAGATGGAAGATGAGTTCGATGAGAGGAGGAAGAACAAAAGGCAGGCAAAACCAAACAGGAGGGACACAGAAAGAAGAGACACCAGGGGTGGGAGTTGGGGAAGAGCATCATGACTCTTAGAGTACGACGAGCGGGAGAAAAGAAGTGACGAGACCGCGCTGAGAAAAGCGTGTCGCGGCCGCACTGATGCATCTGTACGGAGCAGGACTGTACGTGGGAAAAAGCGTGGCGCGAGACCGGCCGGGGTTTCGTCGTCGTCGTTCCTCCTTCTCGCAAGGGGGAGGGCTTAAGAAGCGATCGCGCATGTTGTCGAGTAAAGCAGTGGGTGAAAATTATGGGTTTGTTGGAGATGGCTGGGAATGGGGAATAGTAGTGACGCCGAGAGAGAAAGGGTGAAAAAAGGGGGCCATGGAAGAACGTCGCCGATTTCTGGGGGTTGGAAAAGGGAAAGGGTGACTTTTTTTCGTTGATTCGTCGAGAGGAACCGGGGCCCTTTGAAGAAGGAAAAAAGGGCGCGTTGAGGTATGGGAAGTTTGACTGAGAAGCGCCCGAATTGGCCCTGGTGTTGCAAAACAGCAGAGAGAAGGGAGGTCGCGTTTCCTAGGCCCGATCCGCAGCCCTCGTCTTGAAAAAAAGCACTCTCGGGAAAGACCGTTCTGGCTTCCCCCTAACGCATGACGCCCACTACACGACCCCCTCCCAGGCCCCGGCCCTCGATGCCGCCTTCGATTGCCACTGGCCAGAATGATCTTTAATCCCTTCGCTTGCGCTCCGGAAGGACCACAGAGATGCGGTGTCGATGTCACAAGATGTCTTCTTTCTTCTTGATGTGCTTGCCAATTAGCTGTGAAGCGGAGAGACGAGAAACGTCAGCGCCCAAGACGCGTCGATTAGCTACGCTTCGCCTTGTGATGTGGCTTATGACTTACCTTCGCCATCTCGAAGGAACTGGCAGAAGAAGGGAATCAAAATGCTAGGTAAGAGAATGTGCACAGATCTCTTCGTAGATTGCGATTAGACGATCTCTTTGACTCACTCGACCATGTTCTTCCCAAAGAGGAGTCTGCAGTTTGGCATCGCACAGAATCTGCCGCTTGTTCGACGGGTTCTGCAAGTTGTTGCCCTTGATGTACGCCCACAGTTGCTTGACAACCTGAGGTCGCGATAGCTGTGTGCACACAGAGAGACGCCGAAGAGATTGAGAAAAGCCTGCCTGGAGAGGAACGAGCCAAAAGCAGAGTGCCTATACATACCTCGTCTGAACCACATATCTCGGCCATAGTTGCCGAAAGCACAAGTGGCCGATTGAAAGGATTGTAGGGTTAGGTTCCCTCTTCACTTTCGCCCCTGCCACCGCCGCCGCCTTGGACCTCTTCGCCGCCCGACCCCTGGGCACAGCATCATCCTCCAACTGAGCCAGCTCAGCCTCTATGTCCTCATCCCCATACCCACTCGGGGCAGAAGAAGCTGCGGGCGAAGATGCTGCTGCTGCTGCAAAGGAAGGTGGAATGGCTGAGGCAGCTGCTATCCCATCCTCTCGCTTTCGCTTCTTAGCTGCTGCTGCTGTTGTTGTTGTTGATTTTGGTTTTCGGGAGGAAGCGGCGGTAGTGGAGGAGCTGAAGGTGGGGCTGCTCCGATTCCGGGTTAGAGCGATTCCTCCTGCTGCGAAGGTGGAACGAGATGCTGCTGCTCCTCCTGCTGATGAGGAGCCGTTCCAACTGGAGGCATGTCCGCCCGCACTGACAGCCGCAAAGCAGCAGCCGCCGCATTCTCCTGCTCCCTCTGCGCACTAACCTCCTCAAAGCAAATCTTAACAAAGCGCATTAACCTGCTTCTTGTGAGACATGATGTCCAACGAAGGCGGAACTATGGGTCCACCTGCTGAGGAAGAACCATTGCTTTGACGGGATTGGATGTTGATGAGTTTCTTCTCGGACCTTCTTTGCGGAGACGGAGGCTAGGTCTGCGGATTCGAGGATGCGGCGGATGGCGGAGCGGAGGAGTATTTCTTCGTTGTCGGAGAGGACGTTTTGGGAGGAGGAACCTCCTGGACCGGGGGAGAGGAGGGAGCGTCGGCCATTTTTTCTTTCTTCTTCCTTCTTCTTTTTGAGGAGACTTGGCTTGATGCTCGAAGGGGACGACTTCGATGTGTTAGAGAGAGGAGAGAGGTCGCTGGAGATGAGGTATGGCTGGCGGAGTTACGAACGGCCCTCCTCTGTGATTTGCCGTGCAAGTGTTGTTTGGGGACAGAGAAAATGCAGCTTCAAGCAGACAAGGTCTCGTTGGCGAGTGTGTTGCGCGCGCGCGAGCAGTTTGGAGGGGTGCAGTGGTAGAAGTGAGAAGGAGTGAAGGTGGTGGGGAGTGAGGGTGATGGTGGGAGCTGTGATGTCCTTCGTTCGGCCCGCCCAGCAGACAGAGAGCGGGAGACAAGCAAGAGGATCGGGGGTAGGGATCTTCGCTTGCAACTCTTCAAACGCAGCACAGAGAGAGAGAAGAGCGAGTAGTGTATAGTTTTGAGGGTCCCCGCTGCGATGGGAATGAATGGCTGTCTTGTTCTTATGTTCTTTCCTCCCCCTTGCTTTCTGCTTCTTTTCAACGGCAACAGCAGGTCTCAAAACTTGACTTAACTTTCTCCCACTCTTCCCCGCCTTACTTCCGCTGACCCTCGCTGTAGATCTTCAGATCCAAGCATCGCTCTAGACAGAGATGATGGGATCCAACTCGCTCGGCCCTTTCCCCCTCGCTCTCACTGCTGCCGATGCCTACGTGCAGCAATGGCCCTGTGATTCAACAGCTCATCTCCAAACTCGCTCGGGACCCACATGACGTTGCGCAAAACCATGGATTTCTGCCTTCGAATGAAGAAGGGTATCGCAACGACAAGCCTTCATTACTCTTGGTGGTGGTGAAAGCTGTGTTTCCGAGGAGAGAGAGAGAGAAAAACCAGACGCGAAAGATCAGCCCATTGCACAAAGGACAGCATGAGCGCGGACATGTTCACTTACCAGGATCACACCGTCACCTCGAACAAACAGCATTTCGCTATTCCGCTTGACCGTCTGGGATGACCGAGAAGCAGACAGAAGGCACATCGGGCACGACGCAAGGTTGGAAAAGAAGGGGCGGGAGAGGTTAGCACGCCTGTCTGATGCAAAAATGCGCAATGGAGGGTGTTTACAGAACTCACCCGTACCGTCTCCGCCTCTGACCCATCCTCAAGCTCGACCACATAGATCGTCTCCTCAACATCCCCCATGATCAGATTCAAATGCGAATCATATGCCTGTTCACGAAAACCATAATGAAGAAAAGCATCAGCCAAATGTAGACTTCGCTCTCCCATGGATCGATTAGAGAAAGACTCACATGTAGAGTACCCCTCAGCTCCCGATCACCTCGTAGCTTGACAAAGACGCGTTCTGAGAGGGAGATCCGTAGGAGGTCGAAAGGCTCGTTCACTCCGCCTGTCGCGGCTGCGTTCGCTGCTGCTGCTATTGCTGATGTTTCTGCCATATTGGAGGGCGAAAGAAGGCGGGTGGAGGTGAAGTCTTTGGGTGCGCGCGCGGTGTGGTAGACAGTCCTTTGGGGGGGGGGGGGGGGGGGTGGGTGCGCTATGTATGTAAGGAAGGGGCGCGGATGTGTGAGTGGAAGGTGGCCGAGAGATGAGCTCCCTCTGGTTCTTCTCAGTTGGGTCAGTGCTGGTTCGTGAGAGTGATCATCGCCTTCGATCACTTTCCCTTTGTTCTACGCGGCACAAGAGCGCGAACTACGACCAGCTGGACTCAGTACATGCTGGGCTTGTGAGCGCTTGAGCTGAGAGGGAATTAGAAGAACGTCCTGGATGCTCTGGATGCTGATCGATCTTTTGCAGAACCCTATGACATTCAAGCTGACTGGTTCTGTCCATTCATTCCACGTCCAGGTCCTCTGATTCGCGCCCGTGCCCTTCGATGCTTCGACTCGAGCCTGGATTTCGGCACTCTTTCCTTGTTCGGAAAGGTCGATCCATCACACTCTCATCAAGCCCCATTGAATGTCGAGGGGAACGCCCGGACCCTCCGCATCATCAGGCATCAGGCATCAGGCATCAGGAAGGGCCGGGCCAAAGACGCAAATAGCCCCCTCCCCCCCTCCTTTCCCTCATGCCTCATGGCCGTATCTATTTTCCGTCGCACAGCGGAGCGGTCCTGTTGAAAAAAAGGGGAAAGGATGCACGTTGCCCCGTTCACACCCTCGTCACTTTCGGGTGTTCAAGTCCTTTGTAGTTTACTGACTTGCGCTAATTCAACTCTTCTTCCTGCCTTTCTTCCTCCAATCACTCCCTCCTGCCTCTCTCAAGACCTTCAGCTATCCAGCGACGACCACCACCACCACCTGTCCTTCTCTGTCTTTTGGCGCGAGGAGGGGAGAATACGCTGATGGACCTGTCGACACCCGCGCCTGTACCACCTGCTTCGAGCTCCGCTGCAGTGTGCTCTTCCCAAGTGAGTGTCTTGAGCAATCCCCAACCTGCAGCACCGCACCAGAAGATCACTCACACCCTTTCCCGCGCTCGCCTCTCACAGCCCAACCCCATTCCACCTCCCCCTAAAATGTGCCGCCTAATTCGACACCGAACAGTCTGCTCGGACTGTCACCGCCCCTTACCACAAGGTCCCACATGGGAAGAAGTCGAAACTGTGCGGAAGCGAAGGCGAAAGCGGAGGAAGAGGGGAAGGAGGAGGTGGAGGAGTGTGATGAGTATGATGGGGTTGATGAGGTGGATGAGGTTGGGGAGGAGCATTGTGAGGGGTGTTCTACGCCTAGTGATCTGGAGTTGGAGTGAGGGGTGGATGAAGTGGTTAGCGCTGGGGGAAGGGGGAGGGAAGTTGGAGTCGTCAGTCGTGAGTAGATGTGCGGTGATACGTTGCGCGTAGAATGAGCGCTGAACACCCCTTCTATCTTGACTATCATCCTTAGACAACTCGCTCGCGTCCATCAAAGAAACGTCGCCCATTCGGAGAGGACAACAGGCGGCGGATTTGTAGAGGGCGTACATGTACGGAGACAAAAGGCAACGCATAGAATCGTCGGAACAGGTTTTGGGGCGAAGCGATCTCCCAATGAGCGATGAGGTGGGCAGTGTCGAGCAGGGAGTGATTGAAGTGAAGGGTCAAGTCGGGTGTCGAACAAGTCTGGGAAAAAGTCGCCTTTTAGATGAGCTTGGGCGGGCCCGCGGGGAGAATTGAAGATGAGCTTGCGCCCCTCGTCTCCGCCAGCCGGCCAGCGGGGACAGTACCGACCTCATCAGCAACGCCCATTCTTTTATTACAGCGGCGACTTTGGAGGGAGCGCCGCGAGCCCGTTCCGGACCCGTTCATGATCGGCAGACTGTGTCAGATTATTTCCAAGAAGCAAAGGAGAGGGGGATGTTGTTGTCGATCTGATGCCAAGTTGGTACTTCTGAGAATTTCGATGCGATCCTGCGAGATGGAAGCAGGGGAGAAGTTTGTCCGATGTGTTTGCATTCGTCGATGCTGCCGTACCGAGCGACGCCCAGCATCGAGCGTTCGGGCGTTCGGGGTGCTCTGGCGGGTGGGCGAACGAGACGATGTCCCCCAAGGCCGACAAGAGAAAGCGGCTTCTTGGGAGTGCTTGGAGCCCAGCTTTTCCATCTCCAGTTCACACACGTTCCTGAGGAGTACGATTTACCAGAGAGAATCTGATCGGACAAACGCGGAGAGGGTGAGAATGATGGCATGATATATGATACGGCGTGCGTCGGAGTTCCCACTACACTCTTCACTCACTCTGAGTTGGATCTCGGACTTGGGTGCAAAACAGCAGTGAGCGGCGTGGGGAGGGGACGGCGGGAAGGCGTGCGGTGTGAGTAGTGTGAACTCTTGGCCTGCAGCGGGGGATGAATCCCGCTGCCCGTTCTGGAGCAGTTTGGGAGAGAGATAAAGAAAGAACTGACTGACGATGTGCCTGCATGATTTTGCACAGCGTTCTCGGCCATCGTCCCGCTCATCGTTCATCCACTCACTCATCTGCTCTGCTCTACTTTGCTGGGGGAGAACCATCACCTTCACCTTCTCCCTCTGTGTGTGTTCTCGCAGTCATGTTCGCATCACAGCATCACCAGCAACAACGACGACGACGGACAGCAGCAGGAGGAGTGTTCATCATCTTCACCACTCTCATCTCATCAGCACAGGCTCAGGCAGCAGACGACGACGACGACAGCAGTTATGGCTCACTATCATCATCCACCACAGGATACACCAACCCAGAAGCAGATCCAGTCTTGCTCAACGATGGCAACATATCAGTCACAACCCCGGCACAGGCACTCATCGCATGCGACGACACACCCACCATCAGATGGGCATGGTCAGGTGACGACACAGCTGCATACTATCACCGAGTAGACATATACACCTTCTCAACCACCCTCGCCTCAGCACTCGACCCAACTACCCTCGAAGCCTCGCTCGTTGCAGGAACCCCTCTACCCACAGGTCTCACCCTCATCTCGCCCACACGCGGCCTCAGACTCTCCGATGAAGAATACCGATGGAGACCCGTCAACGTACCAGCAGACTCATACACCATCTACGTAATCGTACGCGATCGACCTACCAAGTTCGGTCAGAGTGGAATCTTCACCGTCGACACCGGAGACGATACTTCCTGCATCCTCGCTCCAGGTGTCATCGCTCCGACCACCACCTCCACCTCCTCCCGTCCGACTATCCGGCCTACCTCGACCACCAGGAACAGCACAACTGCCAGACCTACCAACACCACATCCGGTTCCAACGCAGGTAGCAGTGGATCCTCTTCCAACTCAGGAACCATCGCAGCTGCAGTAGCCGTCCCCATCATCGTCATCCTAGCAGCCATCGCAGCATTCATCTTCTACCGACGCAAGAAACGTTCCAAACTCGCAAACTCAAACAACCGGTACGCCAACGTCTCCTCTAATGGAGGGTCTGGCTCAGGAGGAGGAGGTGGAGGATTGGAAAAGCAGGAGGAGATGCTGCCCATAGCTCATTCCCATGCTCAGAGGACTTTCGACTCGCCTTCGCCTGTCGAACAGCGTGGTGGTGGAGGAGGAGGAGGATGGGCCAGCAAGTTCGCAGGAGGTCGTAACAAGAACATCGGGACTGGTGCAGCCGCTGCTGCTGGAGTAGCTGCCGTCGGAGGCACAGGAGCTGCCCTTCTCGCAAACCAACGTCGATCTGACGACGAAGAGAAGTACACCGATAAACCTGCTGCACCAGCCACACACGAAGTAGCAGTCGAAGAACCGGAATTGTTCAATGATTACCAGGTCGCTGCTGCTGCCGCTGCTGCTGGAGGAGCCGAAGAAGGCTCATCGCCTACTTCCGAGGGTGAGCCCGGTGGTAGGAGGCCAGTCATACCCGCCCTGAGTGGGTGGTACCTCGATCGCGAAGCTCAGAAGGAAGTCCCCTCGCTCCCACCCACGGCGGACGAAATGGTGCACACCGACGGAGAAGAAGGAGGGGCCGATGATGAAGACGCCGAAGAGAACGAAGAGGAAGACGAGGCACCACACCATCATCAAGCCGAAGTGGACGATCTGAATCGTCGATTGAGTCAGTTACCTCCTGGATCGACGGCTGCGGCTATAGCGGCTGCAGCAGCGGCCTCTCGTACGTTGCCCACCACACCCGCACCTGCCTCGCCCGCCTTTGGGAACGCTCAACTTCCTGCCCCTCAAACTCTCTTCGGATCATCGGGACCTCGCTCTCGTCCGCCGAGTGCTTATAACAATCCGGGCATGGGTATGGCCTCGTTGGGAATGGGCGGTCCTGCGTCTGCGTCTACTTCTACTTCTTCGTTGAAGAATCCTGCTGCTGCTGGAGGTGGAGGTGCTTCGCCTCCGAGTGGTGAGAATCATGTTCGGCCTACGTCGAGAGCGCATCGACGGACGAACTCGGGTATGGCGGGTGTGGGTGCGCTCTATGCTGGAGAGAGTGGTGTCCCTGCTGCAGGGGAGACCAACAATCTCGCTCCTCCTCCGCCCTCGGCCGCGCTCATGGCAGGTCCTTCTTCGAGGAGTAGTAGCAGTATTCCCGCTCTGGGTACCTTCCCTGTCGGAGTCAGCTTCTCACCCGGCCAGATTGTTTCCTTTGGAGGTGGAGCTGGAAATGGCCCGCGCTCGATGGCGGGTGTTGGAGCGGGACGGGCTTCGGGTGGGGTTGGTACAGCGTCGTCCCCACCGAGCGCTTTCAGTCCTAATGCGACCGGAACACAGTCCGGTCAACCTGCTCGTCCACCTACGCCGACGCGGATGATGCCCTCTGGATCGGGTGGCGCTGGTGGAGGTAACGGCTTTGTTCCGCCGGTGGTACGCTGGCTGGACGATACCCGTCGTGGTATGGCGGTAATGCGGCGGGGGATGATGTGCAGCAGTCTCCTCCTTCGAGGCCTGGGTCGAGTAGTGGGGCTAGTTCGCCCAGGATTGGGACGATGAGTCCCTTTGGGGATCAGCATCGGACGAGGACGTAGGGTGGGGGTTGGGGAAATACATGCGGTGAAGGAGGGGGCGGGCACTCCTCAGGGACGCTTCTTTTTGCTTTTTTTTCGGCTTCGCTCGAACAGACGCTTTTGCACCAAACCTCGGACGATTATCTTCCTACCACACAAGACAAGACAAGACAAGGGACTTTCTTCTTTTTCGACTTTGCGCGATCATCTAACCAAACCACCCAAACAATGCTGCCGGACCTTTTCTTGCTCGCTCCTTCTCCTTCTCCTTCTTTGCTTTCGGCGTTTCTTTTTTCTCTGCTTTCCTCGCTCGGTCTACACTCTACTACTATCACTACTACTTTCATTTTCTTTCCCTTTTAGTGTCGCGCTCTGCTCCTACACACACTGTCCCTTCCCTCTGCTCCCCCTGGTCCTCTTACTCTCTTTTTCCTTGCGTCACGAATTGAAATAAATCAAAGTTGAATCCCAAAGAGCGGGGGAGGGTAGCCGACAAGCGGCGGGATTCTGAACCTCCGTCAAAGAGATGAAGCACGGAGTCCGACTCTAGAGTCTAGAGTCCAGTAACATAAGTATCCTCTCATTGCAGGAGTCCCTTTCCGCTGATTCATGTTAGCGATAGTAGAGAGATTACAGAGGTAGAGCCCGAAGAAGCGGACGGGAAGAGGGAACGCCGCAGAAACGAAAGAACGAAAGCAAAGACGAAACACAAAGGAGGAAGTAGGGGAGGATCAAAGCCGATAGAGCTTCGCATGCGCGAGCCTGTTGGGCTACCGTAACGGAGGGTAATAGCCGACTATGGGAGGAGAGCGAAAGTCGGGGAGGGGGGGGGGGGGTGGTGATGGAGTTGGGAGGCTGGAGAAGACGTCAGAAGGGGAAACCAGGACAAGGAGCGATCGGAAGAGGAAGAAGAGTAGGGAATGTTGGCCTGTAGAAGATTGGTCAGAGAGAACAGAATAGAAGAGAAGGGCGAAGGCGAACCGGCGAAGTGAAAGAACAGGGAGAAAGGGAATGGGAATGGAAGCAATGGCAGGAAGAAAGAGGGCAGGGATCGAAGAAGAACGGGAGAGGGGGGGGGGGGGGGGGAGCGGGGCGGAGAGCAGGAATCAGTCAGCGGCCAAGGACTCAAAGACCAAAAAAGTAGCAGGGACGAAGAGAGGGGACGGGCCAGCAGGGAATGTCAGAAGGCACAATAATCAGGCATCATGACCGTAGTTGAAGAGGCCAGGCGCGCGGCGAACAGATAGAATGTCAGTGTATATTGGATCTCAATCTGTCCGAAGAAAAGTCAGTCATTATTGGATGGTTTGTGGAAGGAAATGGTCGTTCAAGCGTTTGAAGAGGGAGTACTATGTGGATTCGGAACAGATCGGAACTGAGCGGAACAAAACATCGGGACAAAAGTGCGTTCGCCGGGGCACCAGATTTTGAGGGAGGACCATCACTAGGATCTGAACCGGAGGTTCAGAAATCACTACTTTTCGTCTGTTCGTACTTGGTGCGGGGTTGTGCTCGTTTCGGGAAAGCAAAGTTCGAGCTACGAGTACGTCTTGAATTGATGAGGAAGGTATTGTGAATTAGAAGGGGGTAAGAAGGGAAGTGATGTCAGGCCAGTACCTGTGATGCCGCCCATGAATGCTCGAGGGATGGATGGGAGTAAATGGCGGAACGAGTCCTACCAAACCCCCCACATCCAACACGGCCCTGATAACGACCTGTGCTTTTCTATGGCCCCACAGATGGAACTGATTTCCACCTCGCGTTCGAAGGGAAATCCCTTAGCGAACTACGTCTCCCAGCTTTTGGGACGCAACCACCCGGTCCTCTTTGAGCCCGAAACCTCAATCAACACTTCCCTCTCTAAACACCCCGGTACACATTATTTCAGTGTCGCAAAGGGGGGCCAGAAGAAGAAGAGCGTGCGTGGGCGGCAGGGGATCGCGGAGGAAGTACGGGTGAATGGAGTCTGGGAGACGTGCGAGAGGGGCCAAACAATGATGAGGGATGAGGAATGGTGACGGAGGAAGGGCTGAGGATAGATCAGACAGAGAGAAGATCAAAGAAAGGAAAGTGTTCAGCGGGAGGAAGACGCGTCAGCTTGTACATCCGAAATCAACACCAAGCAAACCTTAGCACGCAGCATACATCTCCTGTTCAACAAGTCATCGTGAATCCCACCGCCGCCGCGAGTCTCTTCTCGGACTTCGAACGCAAAGAATGCATATTAAACAGTCCCAATGTTCCCTCCAGTGCCGAAGAAAGGAAAAGGATCAACCCGCTCATGATACGGGCACAGCAGGGTTCTGCCCAGCTCCTATCCCACCCGCGCCCTCCCCTCCTCCCAAAGGTTTCCCCATCCCAACAGTCCTCCCACCACCAACAACAGCAGAAGGAACCACAACCTCCGTCCACCCAACAACCTTCTCCACATGGCCTTCAAACATCTCACTCCGAATTGGCCGACAGCTGAGCGACTGGAGTGCGCTGACTTGTTCGAGGGAGGAGTCTGTGCTGAATATCGAGGGTGGTTGGGTGTGTGGGAAGGGTGTGGGGTTGAAAATTGTTGTGGATGTGGGAGTGGGGTACGGGGTATGATGGGGGGTAGGAGGTGGAAAGGGTTTGCGATGTAGGATAGGTATGCTGTGTGGAGCGCGCGGAAGATCTGTAGGGGAGGTGGGGAAAGAGTGGGTGTTTGGCGCGGCGTGAGTGAAGTAAAGTGAGCCCGAGCTGAAGAAGGAGAACAACGTACTGTGAGGAGGTCGATGTCGCGAACGAAGAGGTCGGTTGCGGGTAGCATGACGAGGATCTTGATGCGCGATGAGGTCTGGAAGCCATATCTGCGGGGGCCACGCAGAAGAGAAAGGTTTCAGCATCCAAGGCGAGTTCGTATGCGCGCGCCGCCTGCTTGCTCGTTTTCACACTGCCAGATCCTCCATGGTCATGAGCAGACCGAGGTAGTGTTCCGCATGTCGGCTCGCTGTGAGGAAAGATACAGACCAAGTATCAGCCTCAAAAGTTTTCGCGCAGCAATTCCCCCTCGAGCTTCGAAGCACTCACTGCGCTCCTCGACCAGATCAAGCGCTGCATTAGCGATGTATTCGTATCGAACATTCGTGTGTTGCGCTGCCGAAGATGCTGATGCTGATGCTGCTGAAGAAGAAGAAGGGAATGCACGCAGGTAGATGGGGGTGTTACGCGCGGAGATGAGTGCGATGCATGCGATCCCTGTGCTAGCGTAGTGCGGCTGTTGTGATGCTGATGCTGTGGCCATGATGATCTTGCTGTGGGGTGGATGAATGCTGTGTCTGTGCGAGTGAGGGTTGTTGCTGGGAGAAGCGGGCGGTGGAGAAGCGGTGGTGGAGGAGTTGCGCTCTTTCCGCCAGCTGTGCGCTGTTTTTGCTGCGTGGATTTTGCGGAAAGAGCGCGGCTGAAACACTGCAACAAACAAACCTCTTCCTGTGGCGGTCGCGGTCGTCCCTCCAGCTGCCATCGTTCCATCCCCTATACTGCTCGAATGAACTGGAAGCATCCAACAGACACAGTCCATAGTACGGCAAGAGTGAGGCAGAGAGAAAGAGGAAGGAAGAAAGCAAAGGTATAAAAAAGGGCCCATTTCTCGCTGTTCTTTTAGCTCACAGCTCTTCCCTCAGCACCTTACTCACTCATACTCACACACGACACCACTCCTCTCACTCTCACACACACACGCTCTTCTCTCCGACTCTTAACAATGACTGTGAGTACCCTTCACTCTCCTTCTCTATTCCACCTGTCATTTTGCTGATCTTCCCTCCGCCTCCTGCACGATATAGTGCTGCACCAAGAACACCGTCTCCGCCACCAACATGGCCGCTACCAACAACAACAACACCAACGGATGCTGCTGCGGGTCCTCCTGCGCCTGTGGCTCCTCGTGCAAGTGCGCCTGCGCTGAGGCTTGCAAGTGTAGCTCGGGTGGAAAGTGAGTGGTTACCATTGCAATGAAGGAGCATCGGACGGCATTGTCATACTGACGCCCTTCTTTTCTGGTTTTAGTTGCACCTGCGGTGGATCCTGCTCCTGCTCCTGCTGAGGAGATCCTGCACTCCTCCAAAGCGTTCTCATACGTTTCGCGGCTTCTCTGTTGATGTAATGCAAGTACCACCACCTTGAATTCTCGTCTCACTCTCCATCCTGCATGTACATTCTGCCCTCTGAATGAAGCATGCCAATCTGGCGTCACCATCTCCAACCAAACACCACATCGATCTCGCCTCCCTCCTTACCCTCTTGGCCACGCTCACCAGACACCAGTGCACAGGGTCCCGATTCCCTTTGTTCACCAAAGCAGGCCCACGCAAAGCTTCTTACCACCACTAGCACAGCTCGCTTCCAGTGGTAGTGTGATGCTAACCTCTACCTTTGTTTACGCCCCGTAGGGAAAGTCCACATCATTGCTCAACCATCTTCTCACCTCACAGTAAGCTTGCTCCCCACTTCCTTTCCCCTCTCTCGCCACCATGAACACATAGGTCCACACCATGACCAGCAGCGAGAAGGACGCTCTCAAATTTCTCCATCGCAGCATGTCTTCGACTCAGAACACCCCTAACGCGGCGAATATCACCGTCATCGTCGCAGCCACCGACAAAAGCACACAGCAAAGCATCGAGCTCGTCTCCCCCGAAGATGACAAGCGGGTCCTGCGCAAGATAGACTGGCACCTACAACCCGTCATCATGCTCATCTACTTCCTCGTCACCCTCGACAAAGCTTCCCTCTCATACACCTCCGTTTTCGGGATTCAGAAGGACGCCCATCTGGCTGGAGATCAGTACTCGCTACTCTCTTCGGTCGTGTATATCGCTCAGCTTGTTTTCCAGCCGCTCAGTGCGTTTGCGATTATCAAGTTTCGGTTGTCGCTTTGGGTGGGTGCCCTGGTGACGCTTTGGGGCGCGACGCTTGCAACAGGGGCTGCGGCGCATAACTTTTCTGGTCTCTTTGCCATGCGATTCTTCCTAGGAGGGTGAGTGCTTAGAAACAACGTTCTTTCCTTCTCATCCTCCTTCTGCATGCCAGTTGACCCCCCGCTCGCCTTGGTCCTTCTTCGACTAGCCTCGAATCCTCCATCGCGCCATGCAACGTCGCCCTAACACAAGCATTCTATCGCCGTTCCGAGCAAGGCTTTCGAACGAGTACATGGTACGCCATGAACGGCGTTAGCACCATCATCGGCAGCGCAATAGCCTACGGCCTTGGACACATCCACTCCTCCCAACTCTACTCGTACCAAATCATCTTCCTCTTCCTCGGCCTGCTCACTTGCGTATATGGCGTCACCACGTTCTTCACGGTGCCAGATAGCATTGATCATGCGAGGTTCCTCAAGACTGAGGAGGAGAAACGGATCGCTCGTGAGCGGGTACGTTTCAATCAGGCTGGCACGGAGGAACGTACGTTCTCCTGGTCTCAATGTGCTGAGACCTTCCTCGATATCAAGTCATGGGCATGGATGTCCCTCGCCTTCCTGATCTCCATCCCCTCAGGTGGCTTCTCCAACTTCCAAGCGCTCATCCTTCAAAGCTTCGGCTTTGATAGCTACGAGGTCATGCTACTTTCCATGCCGGTGGGAGCGATGCAGGTGATCGCCATCTTTGCTGCCTTTTGGGCTTCGTCGTATTTCAAGAACAAGGCTGGCGTCATTCTAGCTGTCATGATCCCACGCTTGCTGGCGGGGGTATGCTCTACGGTCTCGGTCGTGAGCCAAAGAACAGAGCTGCGTTGCTGGTCGCGTACTGTACGTATATAACGGATGGGTGCCTCCTTCTGAAAGCGTTAGTACTAATCTTGTATTCTTCCTCTTTCGGATCCGGTCCCCTTTCCCAAACGCAGACCTGACCGTCTGCTACGTCGCCGTCACCCCACTCCTCTTCAACTGGCACTCGAGTAACGTAGCAGGCCGCACCAAAAAGGCACTCACAACGGCCTTCTTCGTCGCAGGACAAGCAGGCGGGAACATCTGCGGACCCCTCCTCTTCAAAGCTACCGACAAGCCCTACTACAAATCAGGACTACGTGCCGTACTCGTCATCCTGTGCGTATTAGCGCTCGAGGTCAGCTTGGTAGCGGGATGGCTTGTTCATCTTAACCGGAGGAACGAACGTCGTCGGGCTGCGAGGGGGTTCGTGGCCAAGCTCACCGACTACTCGATGCTCAGTCCTCAAGAGGTGCAGAAGCAAGAAGAGCGGGAGAAGGATCGCAAAGGGCAAGAATGGAACGATAGTAAGGGTGGGACTCACGACATTACCGAGCTTGGATCTGTCTGCAGCATCGCGGACCAGCATGGGGCGCACGCCTTTGACGACTTAACTGATCTGCAGAACGATGAATTCATTTATGTGGTACGTTTCTTTCTTTCTTTTCGCTGGTTACCCCAAGACGCATTGCTCACTCCCCTTCGTTCGACAGTATTGAATGTCCTTCGATGCACCACGATAGGTGCGGTCGATGTATATGGCCTGTATCTCCTTTCCCTCTCTTCCCCTTCTGTATTCTATCGACAGCAATCTTGTCACCCTTGCCGTGTTCGTAACATCATGAACTCCTACACCGCAGCAGGTAGCCCAGACCTTGTGTTGCAAATTATAGCGTGCATTGCCCGAAGCGCGAAGGAGCAGGTCATACGACTCTCACAGTCTGTTCTTGACCCAGTTTTCCATCCCACCCGCGACGTACACCTCCTGGATACTCCGCCCAATCCCGCGCGGCGTAGCCTCGTACCGCGCCGACTCCGGCAACTGAACCTCAACAACCCCATTCCGACTATTCACAACAGCCTCCATCCCCTCCCCATCAAATACAACGCTAATCTCACCATCCTTCTTGCCTCCCTGCCCGCGTTGTCCATCTTTGGCATATCGCTGAGTCAACTGCTCGACGAGCGCGGGAGACTCAAGACATACCAGACCATTATTGATCGCGTTCCGCTTGAAGATGTCTCCGAACGAACCGGCAATGACAAGTGGTACACCCGCATACTTAAGCGCTGTCGCCGCCTGTTCTCGTGAAGAGCCCGTACCAAAGTTGAAGCCGCCCACCAGGATGATGCCGTACTTCGTCAACTCGCCAGGCGTGTTCGGGTCCTCAACGGCCGAAGCGGCACTCGCTCCGGCTTTACCAGCAGGGATGTTCAGTTTACCCCGCAATCTGGCCACGATCTCCGAGAATTTGGGGTCGTAGTTCTCCATGACTACGTCAGCCTGTCCCTCGGGCGTGATGTCGTCTTGGTAGGTGTACTTGCCCGGGTAGATGCCGTCGGTCGTCAAGTTGTCTTGCGGCGCAAAGATGAGTGGGCCGCGGAAGGAGTGAGGGAAAGTGGGAAGGATATCTTCGCCTGCTGAGGCAGAGGCTGCGGGTGCAGCACTGGAGGCCGCTTCCGCAGAAGCAGCGCCACCAGGACCTTGCTTCATCACCTCGAATTGTAGACTTCCCGGAGCTGGTAACAAGGAAGGGTGAAGCTCCGTTGGCCCACTGATTCGTCCACTGAGCGCACTAGCAGCCACGACAGCCGGACTAGCCAGGTACGCTTGAGCCTTGGGACTCCCCATCCGACCCTTATAATTCCGGTTCGTCGCGCTGATCCCTACCTCGCCATCTTGTAGCAGACCCATGCCCAGCCCGATGCAGGGCCCACATCCCGCTGGCAGGGGTCTAGCGCCCGCAGCGAGGAGCGTTCCCCAATCGCCTGACTCCTCCGCTTCGCGCTGGACGACACTGCTCGCAGGAGCAATGTAGAACTCCACGCCCTCAGCCACCTTCTTAGGCGCGCCTGGTGGACCCGATGCGCGAATAACGTCTGCGGCAGCCTTGATATCTGACGCGCGCGAGTTAACGCAGGAGACGAGGTATGCCTTGTTGATGCCGATGTTCTTCTGTGCGAGCTCGGTAAGGGTGTGCTGATCTTGACCGAATTGGGACCGGAGACGTGTGGGCTGAGCGTGGAGAGGTTCAGTCGGAGATGTTTTGAATAGACGGCGCTAGGATCCGAGCGGAGGGAAGTTGCTGCGAGTGTGTCGAGAGTGGCCATGCTGAGACGCGGGTGCGAGCTCGAGCGAGTAGGTGATGATCCGAATGCATAGTTAAGCTTGTCCATTTTGCGAATCAGACGCTCGTACCAGGACAGGGTCGCGTCGTCGACGGGGAAGACACCGGCGAGAGCTCCCATTCGGTCGTCATGTTACTGATTGCCAATCGGTCGTCCACGGAGAGCGAGGAGAGACCGGAGCCGGTGAATTCGATCGCAGAGTTGAGTACCTGGTCCTCGTTGAAGTATCCGCAGAGAGCCACGATGACGTCCTTCCCGGTCACGCCGGCCGGGAGGCTGCCCTCGAGCTCCACCTTGACCATCTGGGGGATCTGCCACCATGTCTGACCGGTAGCCCAGATTGCAGCAGCATCAGTCCGGACGATGGGAGTGCCGAGACAGCCTACACCACCGTACATGTTGGAGTGCGAGTCAGAAGCTACGACGAGCTTGTTGGGGAAGGCATATCCCTCTTCCACGAGGACTTGATGCCCAATCCCTCGTCCAGCCGGGTAGAAATCGATGTTATGCTGACGCGCAAAAGTCTCGATACTGCTGTACTTCTTCAAATTGGCAGGGCTCTTGTTCTGGACGTCGTGGTCGAGGGTGAAGACGACTTGGGTTGGGTCATGGATCTTGGTAGCGCCGATGGAGCGGAACTTGGAGATGACGGGTCCTGTGTTGTCGTGCGTCATGACTGTTGCGGGCTTGATGGAAACGTAGTCGCCTGCGCGCACGACATGAGAGGGTCGAAGGTCGACCGCATACTTCTGTACGATCTTCTCGATGAGCGTTTGAGGTTGGGATGGGTCGGTTTTGCGTGGGGAGGCGTGGGTTGCGAGTGTCCTCCTGTTCTTGCATACTACGACCGAGAGGGATGAGGTTGAAGCGTGCGCCGACGAGGGACGCAGCAGGAGCGATGAGCGCAGGACGAGCATTTTCGGGTCTTGTGCTTCCTCCTAGTTTCGAAGCTGCTGCTGGGGAAAGGAAGGAAGGAAGCAAGGAAGAAGAGGCCGCAGGCGAGGGGGACGAAGGTCGCGAAATTCTTATCGGCCGAGAGACTGTCCTTCATGGTCACCTCGAAATGCATCGCCGCTGATTCGCTCGTGTCTATCGATTCCCAACATCGACCTGACTCTGGAACGCAGCGTGGTTCCCTGGCGGCGGGCATCGTAGTGGGACTGATCCTTGTTTGCTGGAGTGCTGCTGACCGCGTCTTTGTTCGTTGTCTCACTCTGGCTGACACTCTTCCTTCACCTTAAGCTGCGTGCGAGAAGGGCTGACTTCTTCCTTCCCACTTCTTTTCCTTCCCTCCCCATTCTCAGCAAATCTTGCCATATTCTTCAGTCGACTGGTCGGCAGTCGCCTCGGAAGAATTGTACGCGGTTCGGCAACCACAGCTCGGTCATCCTCATTCGGTGTCGTCGCCGCCAAGTTGATGACCGCGACTGAGGCATGGCCAGGTGGAAGACCGCCAACCAACAACGAGTTCATCTGACGGGAATCCAATATGCTCTTGGCTGGTGCGCTGATGAGGTACATATGGCTACATGTGAAGTCGCACAACCACGTGCTCTCAGCCCTCCTGCCATAACTCCCAGATCGTCCCTCATTTCCAGATAGAAGACTTCGAAGGGCAGAATTATCTTCTCATCACCGCCGCGAATCTCATGACCAGGCACACCGACTCTCCTTTGAACACGCGTCCACTTCAAACTGACGACGAGAAGTATTGCCAAGCACGGTGATGACGACTACATGAAGGAAGGAACCCGTGTTCTATGCGTGCAGACCCCCTTCATCTGGGTGCTTGCGCCTGACCTCCCTGATCCGCTCGCCACATTCGCCGCTCGAGCTTGCTGCCGCCGCCACCATCAACCCCTTGCCTTCACGGAAATGAGAGCTGCCACACTGGGAATCAACGAGGGAGGCTTATTCGGACCTCCAGCCTTCTGCATGCGACCTGCTGGTGGTGCCTGACACGGTTCATCTAAACTTCCTTCCTGATTCCTTCCAGGGCCCCCGCCGGCCAGTGCGGAATCGATAGCGCCTCTCAGAGATCGATTGTGCAGGATGAAGGCGATTTTTCACATCTTCCTTCGCTTGCTCACCCTTCCTGCTTCCTTCCCAACCAAGTTCCTGAACGCCTAAACCGCCTGACCTGGCCCAGGCATGCTCACCTTTCACTTCATAACTGTTTTCCGACAAAAGCCTCGAAGGGCACAACATACAGATGACCGCCCCATTCGGGTGGATCCTCGGTCACACAAGCGTCCTTGGCTGCAAAACGATTAAGTGGCCGCAATCGGGGTGCTCTTTTGCTCTCTTGGAATTCTTTCATCCGCAAGTGATGCGCGACCTCTTACGGACCAAGGCCTCTCAAAGACCTTTCCCGGGTGCGATCGCAATCTATCTCAAGCTCCGCGCATCTTCCGTGTGCCGCCTCAGCCACATCATACGACGGTGAACTATACGAGGGCATCAAGTTCCCCTCTGCCCGCTTTTCGTTGGATTCTCAGCATGGTTCCTGGTACTTTGTCATGTGCGCCAATGTCTCGCAGACTTTCCTCTCATTCTGATTTCGCCGAAGGGGAACGTTCCCGAGGGACAAGGCGCAGGGACGATGGACCATTTAAAGCCCTTGGAGCATTGGCAGAACCAGCTTTGGTACGCCTTTTCCCTACTCCATGTTCCGAGCTGTCCCTCCTCTGTGGTCCCGGATCCTGACGCAACTAGATTCCAATTTGATCGACGGCGCCTCGGTCTTCGTCCACTCTCTCTTCTTCTGGCACACTCTCGTCCTGGCTTCATCTTCGCGCTCCACTTTGCACGATGCGCTCGGATCACAACTTCCATCAACAGCCTTGGAAGCTCTTCACTCCAGTTCCCAACATTCGACTCTGTCCTTCCACAATGCGGTCACCAGTACCATGGCTTCGCATCCATACCGTCCTGCCGGCCGTGAATCTGGCCAATACGATGCTTCACTGCATCATGCATCTCAGAATGGAGGCTCTCTCACCTCGTCCTACCCGACATCTTCATCATCGTTCGATCAAAGTAATCCGGTAGGCTTGTGGGCACCTCCTGTACCTTTCGTCCTCAGCCATGGTCCGACATCAGCAGATCCGCCTCACCGGCTTCTTCAAACGGACGACGTGCCTATGCTGATGCCCGCAAGCAACAATCAGCAGTCTTCCACGGCTTCCCATTCGTGTCCTCCCACCAACGGCAATAACGGAGAGACACATGTCGCGGCAATGGAGAAGATGTCTTCAGACAGCGAGGAGGAAGATGACGGTCAACATGAGGTCGAGATCGTTGCGAAGAAGCGCCCTTCGAGGACAACTGCCGCTAACAAGAAGCGCAACACCAAGGTGAGAACCTGCAATCATGTATTGATGGATCTCTTTAGTGTACTGATACCCATGGTATTCCCATTCCTATTTCCAGGCCTGCGACGGCTGTCGCCGTCAGAAGGTAGGTCTTGGATTGTACACCCTTTCCTTCGCTCCAGCGATAAATCCTGACCGCTTCTCCGCTCGCAGTGCAAGTGCGAGCCTGACCCGCAGAGGAAGTCTTCATGCGCTCAGTGCTCTCTGCTAGGCCAATTGTGCACGTATAACGACCAGAGTAAGAAGCGGTGAGCATTTATATCCAAGCAATATGCTGTTTAGGCTTCGGACTGAACATCACCGCGCCGAACTGCCCTCAGCGGTCCTCCAAAAGGCTATATTTCGAGTATAGAGAATCGACTCCATCACATGGAGAACATCCTGTACGAGCTCATGCGTACTCAAGAACCCGATGGCAAATCTGTGCTCGAACGTCTAGTGGGAAGGAGATCATGGACGACATCTACAGCGGCAAGATCGTGCTTAAGAAGCACCACGACCCGGAGCGACGGAACACCACCCGACCTGGTCAGGGCGGAAAATGGAAGCATAGCTGGTGGGCAGCCCCGTTGGAGAACAGAGCTGAAGGAAATGAAAAGGCTTCCACGTCCTACTCCGCTCAAGAATGCACGTCTCCTTCGAGTACGGCGACGACAACCTCTTCACCTAAGGAGTCAGGTCCCTCCACCTATACGGCGACCAACAAAGTGAAGCCAGCCTTCCTGAACCCTCCTAGGCAGCAGGCATGGCAATCGGCCCAAGCTGAAGCCAATCAAAATCGGTACTCGATCTCGCCCAAGTCCGGCACTCAACCATCTGAAGGTGACACTACGCAGTCGGGGACACCAAGCACCCGTGAGCAAAGCGATTCGACCGAGCTTGCCGCAGGGATGACATCTGCAATGGACATTCGTCCTATCGAAGCCTGGAGCGCCGGTCCTGCGAAAGCGAACGGTGTAGGACTCAATTCCGCCCCGGATGAAGCAGTTCCAAGGAACAGTCCAGCGTCCATGACGGCCAGTGTTGGAACAGACATGAACGGCAGTGCTTCCAACTCGATTGTCAATCCGTCGATGGATCATCGCAATGTGCTGCCGATGACCGGATCGTATTTCAACAAACCATACGACGGCGCAAGTTCTCAGTATGGAACGATCTCAAGCAGTCCCGCCCACAGCACCTTGTCGCTGACTTCCAGCTTTATCCCGCCCATCACGCACGCGTCATCGCCGACCAATGCCAGCGTTCAGACGAATCGGAGCTCTCAGTCAAGCGACCACCCCGGTATCCTGAGTAGCCCGTGGAGCTTTGGCAACGTGCACGCGATTTCCAGCAGTCCTTATGGTCCGAACCCAGGGGTGACTGCTACGAAGTCAGATTCTGCCGCTTGGGTCAGCCCGGGGATGAAGATACAAGATGGTGAGCAGCGTGTCTCGCCCTGGACTTTGATTCGGATGTTGATCTTGCTGCTGACATCCTGGGCACATGTGAACAGTTGGATACCTCAACACTTCCGGCTTGAAGCGCAAACGTGAAACCTCGCTCGATGGCAGCTCTATGCTACCTCCCCAACTCTCTGGTGCAGCGTCGAATCTATACAATGGATCGCCGTGCAGCAAGATGGCGCGATTCCCCTCGGAGTGGGATGTCAGCGTCACCGCCAAGCCGCGGCAGGAGGGTGAAAACCATCATCCTCAGACGTACACGGCACGAGAATAAGGTCCAACGAGTGCACGGCTCGACTCCCATCCGATACACTCGCTTCCGCGCCGTATACTTGTGCTCCAATTCCCCCGAAAGGTCGATTCCCCTCGACGTCGAGCAAAGCGACCTTCTCAGACGGCATGAGATAAGACGATGACCTAAAGCTCCGCAGTCGAGCAAGGTGCGCGCATCGGTGCCGATGCCGTTTCTTCGTGAGGCCAGCAACTGGCTCAAAGTTCACCCACCCAGGTCCTGAAAAGACAGAAAAGAGGAGCCGTCAACCGTCACACTGTTGTCGTCCTTCTCAATCACCACTCTGATACCCCCACCCCTCTTCTCACCCTGTTCCCCTGCGGTTTCGACTCCGTAAGACGACTCAACCCGTCCATCCTGCGCTGAATTAAAAAGCGAAAGGTCTGCCGCAAGAAAAGCACCTTTCCTTTATACCCCTCTTCCTGACTGCGCTCTGCTCAAATTTTGCACCTGCTGCCCTTTGTACGTTCTTGTTCATCCCCTGTCGCCTGTTTACGCACACGCGCACCAATTCATTCAAGTTGCTATGAATCGCCCCTCGTATTGACGCTCGCCGATGGCTTTAGGCCGGAGGAGCTCGAGCTCGGTCGAGTCCGACTCTGCAGCTCCGCGCGAAATTTTGTCCGAACTTCCGAGGTATTGCTGAGCATGCCAATGCAGTGACCAGAGAAACGCATGAATTGCAATGCGCGCGGCCATATCTTGCGAATAATACAGAGGCATGCGTTCCGCGCAGCTTGTCCCCATGGCTGCCTTCTCATAGACCATCTTCTTTTAACCGCAATGCGCGGGCGGGTGTCTCGACCTGCAAATAAGCAAACAGAGCGAAGGCGCACGTGCAGAAGTCAGCTGGTCCGTCTCCTTCTACCGCGCCGTGGTACCACAGGACAAGTCCGAGGGTCAAACGCCCTACAAAAACTCACCTTCTCCAGCAGCGTCTTCAAATCAATAGCCCGGTCCAGCCCAGCGCCCATCTTCCACTGCACCGTCCGCTTATCCGAGTACGTAGCGGCGAGACCCATGTTCTTCTCGTCCCCTACTAATCGCGTCTCGAGTGTGGGTAGGGTGACCGGTGATGTCCCTGCTTTGGCAGCGGGGGGTTTAGACGGTAGAGAGGCGAGGAGGAGGCGGAGGGAGCGGGCAGCTGGTAGGGTTGATGTTGGGCAGACCTCGAAGCGCAGCGCGGTGATGTGCCGCAGAGAGGAGAGTGGTAGGTTGACCATGCTGGTTGCTGTGTGTGTATTCGACTCGCTGCTGGTTGTTGGATGATGGTAGCAGCTGCTATCAGCTTCTGGAGTGCTGGAGCTGCTCCACATTTTTTATGGAACGCCGTTTGTGCCAGGCTTGTTTTCACGACACTCACGTCACGACTTTCGATTCTCACCTCACGACTTATGACTAGTTGAAGACCAGGGTCTTTTGGACGGGTCTCTCACTCAGTGGTCTTAGTCTGTCGAGCACCTTTCTCTTTCTTCTCAAGCTCTGCTTCTTCCTGGTTACCACTATGCATTCCTACATGTACTTCAGCCCCTTCTGAGTACAATCTACACTTCTTCTTTGGCGTTGGAACTTCCTCTTGTCTCCTACAGTCTGCGAGGTTTGTTGTGAAGACTCTGCAAGACTTCTCATCGGGCCAGGCGGCCCTCGTTTCACAACTGGTTATGAGTCCAAGTACTCCGTCCACGGAGCGGGTACAAGGCTACTGAGACAAGATCTTCCTCAAGAAGCCTCCTTCTCCCTGCCGCGCCTCCTCCCTGCGCTAGTCGGCATCGGCGCGGTGGCAGCGCCTTCTTGGCAAGAGGTGTCCTCGCGGAACCTCGTCGCCATTACGACGGCGGGCGGTCTGCCATCAAGAGGCATCGGTGCAGTGCTAGGCGCACGGCGGAACGGCCACAACGCAAGTTCCGGGCGAAGTACGGTTTCCCATAGGACCTACACTCGAGCCGGATATCAAGTGGCTGGACGTGTGGAGCAGAAGGAGGATGAGCCCAAGTGTGGACGCCGGCAGCTCAGCGGTGAGCTCGGCGAGGATTGCGGTCGTATCGACAAGACACGGGCGGAGAGCGCGACGCTGGCGTCTGCGGCTCGGCGAGGCTCGGTGGTACGACAGGGAGGTGCACAAGCGCATCGTGCCCTCTAACGAGTGTTGGACAAGCCAAGGTCGGCGTTCGTCGGTGTTTGGCGCCCGTCGGCAGGCAAGGTCAGCAACTCAAGATCGGAGAGATGCAGCTGGGGGTTAACTAGCCCAGACTGCGGATTCGATCAGGTTCACGAGAACGGGACGACTCCTTCCTCATGGACAAGTCTCTTTCGGTAACTCGGTTCTCAAGGTACTGCAGCAAGGAGTGACTCTCTTGCGGCACTACGACGTCTCGATGCTCGAACGGCTCCCGGATTCGTCAATCGGAGGTCGCGGGCAGAATGGTACGAGGCATGCGCAGTGAGGCTTCGCGCTGTGCGCATACAGTATGGCCGTATGGGCGGCAGAGCATACTGTTGGTTGGTCGGGCGGACTTCAAGGTCAGCAACCTTGGTAGGCGACCGGATGTGAGGCGAAAGCATCCACTCGAAAGAGGACGACAGTCGGAGGTTCGGCATCGTCAACACGCGTCGCACGGCGATCGCTACGGCGTGCAAGATCGGTGCTACGGATGGGTGGCGCCCTGGTACACACGATATCTCACCGGCAAGGCAGGCTCGCTATCTGCTGTCGGGGAGCGGCGAGGCGGGGTCTCGCCAGATCGGAATGGGAAGCGGCAACATGCGTTGAGATGTAAGATACATTGCGCTTGCTTTCAGCTACGGTCAAGGTTCTGCGTGAAGGCACGCAGATAGTCACCTCAAGACAGGCGTCGGGGAAGGACTCCGCGGGCGCAAGAGTCGAGCAGCACGTAGCCAGACGTGGCAGACAACGCTCGGCGACCGCTACCAGTCAGGGACGGAGCGGGATAGGCGAGAGTCCAGTGAAGAGGACACTCTACCCGTCACCAAGGCCGCATACGCGCATGGGCGCAGCGAGCGGAATGGGACGGAGGTACATTGATGAGCGAGTGCAACTAGCAGCCTTGCTCGGAGATGCGTAGCCGCATGGGCAGCGCGCATGAGATCTCCAGCAGCTTGGTCGGAGAGGTAAGGCAACTTGTCTTCCACTGCAGATCATCTAGTGAGCCTCGCGGCGAATCTATGATGAGGAAGTACAGGTTGCGGGGGATCGGCGAGGTGGAGAACCACCAGTCACCACGGTGGTACAATCTCATCAGCCGATGGACCCAACCTCCGTACGACCACAAGCTGTGCCGGGATGGCGAACAGGGCGCAAGCGGCGTGACTGGGTCCGATAGCCATACCGTGTCTGGTTAATGACCAGACAGCGTCCCCACACCCCGTCTATGAGTTTTGGCTCTTACCGCTTGACAGGATGGGGACACGTCCTCCTCTGGTGCGTATTTCCCTAGCACCATGTTGAAGAGGAGCAGCGCTGACCACTTGTTTGCCTTGTTTGTGTTTGCTTTGAGCATCATGAACCCTCTCCACCATCCTCACTCAAGACCCGTTCACCGGTGCACAGCCAATCAACCGGCATGCGCTCGTGATACAAAGGTTGAGCTGGAGATGGCAGAGATGGATCAGGCGGCAGTGGTGCAGTGGCGGAGGATGCAAAGGTTGGGATGGCAGTGTGGGACTGCAAAGGGGAATGCGTTGGAGAACGTCGGTTTCTGCTTCGGTCGCTGTGGCGTTGGCTGTTGGAAGGAACGGCCCGGATGAGAACGCTGTGGAGCGTACTTCTCAGCCACCACGATCTCAAGAAACGTCGGAGGACTCTCCCAAGATGCTCCCCCCCTTCCCATCAAGTTCGACGCGCTCTCGGCGAGCCTGGCGGCGCATTGATCTGCAGCGCAGCGCAAGCCATCAGACTGAGGTCCTTGGCAGCGCAGCCAGCACGATCGATCAGCACACGCAGCGGCAGCAGCACTATCTCGCGCTGCTTGCTACGGTCAGAGCCGGCCCGGGTCTCGGCGTAGTCGGTGCGCGCGCATGGGCGGCGACCGGCGGACAATGGCTGAGGCGCCAATCTCGAGTAATCGGACGCCTTCAGCATCAGAACGGTCTTCGGCACCAAACGGTCAACGTCAGTCGAACCTGCGCGCCACCGGCGCGACCAGGCACATTTCTGGAGCCGAGGTTCGAGCACTGGACAGTTTGGGGCGAGGGAGAAGCCAAAGACATAGTGCAGGCAGGATCAAGAGTGAGCGCGAGCTCGAGCTTAAGATCGACGGTGCCGCACTAGCCCCCCTCTCCACTCTCACAAGGATGAGTCCGATATGCAGGGTGATCGGCTCCGGAAGGTGGCATGCGCTACGAGAATTGCATTGCAGTGTTGTGGGTCTCGGAGATGCGTGTGGTTCGGTTGAGGATGTGGACGGGATGGTTACCGGTGGGATCGGTCCTTGGAGATTGCCCGGTTGGACCGGAGGTGTAGGGCTGCGTTCCACGAGAGCGTGAGGTTCACCGTCAGCCAACACTCAATTAGGACCACCACTACCACGCAACAAGACAGCCAAATCTCGGAGAAAGCCACCCCCAATCCCCCCTCACACAAGGCATCGCGGCGGCTCGGATACTTCCTTCCTTCCCCATCATCAAGGGAGCACGATGGACTGAGATGCAAGGTGCATCAGGTCTCCCTCGATGAAACAGCGAGGTACGGCGTGGCAAACACGAGCTGTAGAAGTACACAGCTGGATCCGCGGGCATCGCCCAAGTTCTCCTCTCCGCAGCAGCCAGAACTCATGCGTTGGCTGATGCGTAGCAAGGCAGCTTAGGACACAGTCGAATCTGCCCCGCAGCAAACGACTATGGTCCAACTTCCTTCCCTCGGTACACAATGCCCGACACTTCACTTACGAATCAACAGCATCATACAACATGCATCAGAGCTCTCCCTTCCGGGATCGGTGGGAGCAGCGAGCCGACAGACAATCGGAATCGACGTCGGAGCGCCCCACGGACTCCCAACGTTCCTCTCCTTTGGCGGTCTAGCGGAGCTGGTGGCATCGGGGTTGTTGGTTGTGTTGTGTCGTGGAATTGCTAAGAAGGAAGCGATGGACGGGCTGGCTACGGCAGACGCAGAGTGCGTCAGCGAGCAGGAGGGATGCGGATCATCAGTGGGCAGTGGAAGGTGAGAGTAGGAGTAGTGGGGAACGACAGCGTGTGGGCAGTGTTCGCGCGTTGGTCAGGTGTGGAACGGAGCAGCGGTGCAGGCGCCGGTATTTGCCGCTTGTGCTTGATGACGTTTGGTGTCATGCGAGCAAGGCGTGTTGAATTGGTCATCGGTGGAGCACGAGCTCCAAGGGTGCGAAGATGGGATCGGGCGACTCGGCGATCGGGCCGCACCGGTTCGGCAGGCTGGCGATGGTGTCGGCAGACGCAACGCGCGTTCTGCGCTCAGTCTCTCTCCCGACCACCAACATCGGCATCATCAAGCACTCGCTGGTTCGGGCGCCATGGGACGGCACAACGAACAGCACTTTGGTTCAGCAACGAGTTGGGTTAGCCCCACTCGTACATCAGGTCAATCATACGGGGATGGGTGATTACGGTGGACATGCCAGTGGTGCATTGCCCAGCAATAACGAGCTTTTGGGCGCCGTGGGCGCAGCAACAGTCGGTCAACAGCGGAAGGTCGCGCGCAAGAACTGCCCGGTGCCAACAACCTCAAACCCAATACGATTGCCTTTGTTTGGTCCTTCATTTTCTCTCAAGCAGGCAAGCGTCGGCAACTTCTCGTTGGTCGCGACGTGTTCCTGCAGCTGGGTTAGGGAGTAATGGTGATCGTGGGCATGTGGGGAGACGGGATTTATTGGGGCAGTTGAGCGACTTAGGAGGCTGGGCACTTTGGCAGAGGTGGATTGTGGATACAAGCGGTGGTCAACAGTGGTCAGTGGTACAGGGTACCGGAAGGCGGGAGATACTGGTGAGGGTCGGCATTTGGACGTGCATGGGAACGGTGGGAGTAATAGTCGTCGGAAATGGGCACCACATTGGCGTGGATCACGGTCTCTCGGCGATCACTCGACTCCCCCGCGTCATCGGTCATGGGCGAGCAACAGGATATATTGCTCGAGCGCCATCATACATCAAAGCACCTCCACCATCACCAGGTCACCCACCATCACCACTCACAGCACCATGACCTCCACCACACCACACATCCACTCGAACACCAACCTCGACGTGCATAAGTCCGAGTACTTAATGGACACTCGGCAGCATGTGCTCGTCCGGCGCATCCCGGTCAGCGACAGCTCAGGTTTCGGATTCCAACGGCCTCTTGGTTGGGAGAAGTGGTCCCTTGACGATCTATGGTTTTGGAAGCAATTGGGAACGAGAACAGGATCCTCGAGGTGGGAGAGTTGAAGACCAGGGTCTTTTGGACGGGTCTCTCACTCAGTGGTCTTAGTCTGTCGAGCACCTTTCTCTTTCTTCTCAAGCTCTGCTTCTTCCTGGTTACCACTATGCATTCCTACATGTACTTCAGCCCTTCTGAGTACAATCTACACTTCTTCTTTGGCGTTGGAACTTCCTCTTGTCTCCTACAGTCTGCGAGGTTTGTTGTGAAGACTCTGCAAGACTTCTCATCGGGCCAGGCGGCCCTCGTTTCACAACTTGACTCACGACCGGCGACGACTTCAGATACCTAGCAGAAAAACACCAGCGCTCACAATCTCTGCTCTATCTGCTAGCATTGCTGCTCGTGGTGCATCCTGCGTATGCACAAGCCTCTACATTGATGCAAAAACGAGTTGACACTTTGCCTTTGTTCGTCGGACTTGGAAAGCAGAATCCTGATAAACATCCATTCAATCTCAGCCGAAGTGCTGACCTTCTCGTCTCCCTTTTCTTTGCTGCTCATCCATAGCCTGTCTTTGCCCTCCCAACCTCCCCTCTCCCGTAGCAGCTGCAGATACCCACTAATACCAAGTACCAACCCAACCAACGCGCGTGCCTACGTAGTCCCGCACTCCCGCTGCCCGCACTGCACCAGTCCCGCCTCGCGAGCAGCTGGCCTACCGCCTATCGATCACGTCTGCCAACAGCACACCGGCACACGGCAGCTGCTCTTAAATATTGATGAGCGCAAACGGGCAGCGTGAGTACTCTGCCTCTACAGCCCCTGCATTCCGTCTGTCAAAGAGAGATCCTTACTTTTTTCACTTCTTTTCTTTGTCTGAACGTCGATTACAGCCTCATCACACCCGTCTACCCCCTTGCTGAGTGCTGTGCTCGCAGCAGAGTTGCAGGCACTTGAGCAGCGGATCTTTGGCTTTCTCGAGGAGCCGCGTTCGATTGCAAATGAAGTACCGGTACATCTGCTTTGCATACAAGAAGCAATCTATCACATACAAGGATTCTCGGATGTGATTTCCCCTCAAGAGTCCGACAGCGCCCTACGTCGCATGGTGGACCTTCGCACTCGGATCGAGCTCCATCAGCAAGACATGCTCCGTCCGCCGTCATCTCAAAATTGGATTCAAGGCGAGCGCGGCGCTTGGACGCTTTCCGTCGACTATGACCTTCTTCTGGAGCTCACTGAAATGCGATTCACAGACAAAGAAATCGGATTGCTCTTGGGCTGCTCGAGGAGGACGATTGCGCGCAGGCGAGCAGAGCATGGGATTTCTAAAAGAGAGCAGGAAAGTCTCACCCATGAGCAAATCTGCGAGGTTAGTGCTGGTGTTGAATTGCTTCGGAAGCAGTGGATGATGGCTCACTATTTTCGTTTCCTTTAACAGATTGTGCGTGATGTTCGGGTCAGAGGAACAGGCAAAGAGGGCGAAAGGGCCGTATCGGGAGCAGTCCGGGCGGCTCATATCCGAATCAGTCGTGCGCGCTTGCGTCTCGCGGTCCAGGAGACCGATCCTTTCCGACACTTGGCCATGTACCGCCAGCCTGTGTTACGCCGGGTGTACAACGTTCCATTCGTCAATTCCTTGTGGCATATCGACGGACACCACAAACTCATCCGGTGGAGAATCGTCATTCACGCTGCAATCGATGGTAAGAGCCGGGTCGTGACTTTCGTCAAGGCAAATTCAGACAATCAGGCGCGGACAGTAGGTCGAAATTTTTTGGACGCGACAACGCAGTGGGGATGGCCAAGCCGGGTTAGGGCGGACCACGGCGGAGAAAATTGGTTGTGAAGGATCTGATGGAGGATAAAAGAGGTGAGTATATTTAGTCCGCGCGCTGGCGGCTGGCCAAAGCGCATTCAGATTTCAGATCTGAAATGAAATCTGGTTTTTCACAGGGCATGGTCGAGGATCATTCATTCAGGGATCTTCAGTGCACAATCAGCGGATTGAACGTTTGTGGGTCGATCTTCAGCGATGGACAACTGGAAAGTACAAGGCCCTGTTCGAAAAAATGGAAGATGAACATTATCTCGATGTCAGTAATCCCGTCCACCTTTGGACCCTGCACTTCGTCTTCCTTCCCCAGCTCGACGAGGCACTCCAGCATTTTCAGCGCATGTGGAATTCACATCCCATGAGAACTCCAGGACTTATGAATAGGAGTCCAAAGCAGCTCTTTTATTTGGGTAAGGCCGTTCTCCCCATTTTTTTTTTTGCGCGATAACTGAGTGATTGACCAAAAAAAATCTATATGACTACATCAGGTGTTCTCGAGGCAAGAAACGCAGGCTGGGATATTCTGGACGGAGGGCCCGAATCTGTGGGAGATGTGCCGGATCTTGCTCAATACGGTGCGGAAGGCTCTGAAAATGAATGCGCACACAGGCGTAATGCGCCCGCAGCACCGCATATTCAGATTGCCGCACTGGCTGGAGAAGTGCCAGCCATACTTCTGGATGTGATCGTTCAAGAGGAGCTACGATGCCGCTTGGGGACAATCTGGCCGCCTCCTGAAGATATGGGTTTGGCGACTTATCGTCATGCCCTGGTGCTGGTTGGCACTCTGCTTCAGTCCGTTGGTCTCTAGAGAAGCCTCAACCCTCAAGGGCCTTTCTTCCAAAATCTTTCTTTATCTTTACTTGATACTTATCTCTTGTCTCGATCCTGGGCTCTCGTCGTCTCTGGAGGATCAGTAAAAACGGGACAGCCGCATGTGGTGATTTGTGAGGCCAGGTTAACTGAGCCAGTGCCCAGTGGACTTGGAGTTTGGACAGAAATTCAACAGCCAATCCTTCGGCCGAGTGCCTAAAATTTAAAATGTTTCCAAAAATTCGTCGTGTACAATTTTCATTTCTGGTCACGTGGTTTTTCGAAATGCCTTCAGTACTAAAATGTGGCCCAAAAACTCGTGGTCTGCGTTTTCCCTTGATGATCACAATTCACACCTTTTGCAGATTATACTGTTGAAGGCTGAAGCTGAAAAGGTTAGTAAATTTTAATTTTCTGTTTCTGCGATTTGCGCAAGGCTGCAAACTGAATTTTTCCTGGCTGGGAGCTGACTTAAAAAAACGCACTTAGAAAATTGACATTTACAATTATCGATGGATCTTCGGAAATTGGACTGATTGGACGATAAAAAATTATGTTCTTGTTTCAACTATCCGGCGGGGCAGATACACATCATACGAGGTCTAAGCAAAAATTTACCAGCAGGTGATTTAAATTCTCTTCTTTTTTTCCAGCTACAATTTATTAATTTACAAAACAGCACAAATTTTCTTCTCCTTTTTTATTTCATTTTTATTTTTTTATTTTTTGGTCACAAGATTCCTATAGGCAGCAAGTCTTCAACTGCAGCGTCAAAAACAGATCAGGAAATATTGAATCATTCAACGAATGTTGGGAGTTGGGACCAACGGGAAAATTAAATTTCAATTAAACGAGTAAAACAGAAATTTAAAAATTGGAAAAACAGAGGTCACGAAAACGTTGGGAAAGACAATTAGGGAAAAAATATTAGGGGCAGAAAATCTTCAGGAAATGAAAAAATGAGAGAAGGAAAGGTAGCTAAGGAAAAAGAGCAAGTTCAGTCCTCGTCCTCGAGAACAGAAAAAATTGAAGCGGTAGACTTGGAACGAGATCGAGTCACTCGTCCAGATGTGGCAGATGCAGAAATCGGAGAGCGCGCCCTCTTCTTGCCTTCTTTTCGTGACATTGTCTCCGCCGCGGGAGGAAGGGGAGCGGATGGAGAGACTGCTCGCTTCTTCCCCTCTTTACGTGACATCGTCTTCGTCGCAGGAGGGGGCGTGCGATTGGGAAGTTGAAGACGGGAGGGCCCTGCGCGCGCAGAATCGTCGCGGGAGGACGGTGAGACGGATGTCGCGTCTTTGGAGCCTTTGAGGTACTTCATCCAGGTAGATCTCCACGGGCGCCCGGCCCTTTTGCAATCCTCGCAGGCCCAAGGTCCCTCGGGCACGACCCACACCTCTGCGCAGCCGATGTGGAACTTTAAAGTCAAAAACGTTGATGGGTTGTTAGCAAGCAGCATCTGTCTGGGCTGGATGTTTACCAATTTACCATACACTAGATACTAACCCATGCCTCCGTTCTATGAGCCTCGCATTGTATCATCTAAAGGAATCAAAAATATTTCAGCAAGGATGTGAAAGGAGAGCAGAGACTGAAAACTTACGCTTTCCTTGGAACTAAGATCTCCGCAGAAACAAAGTTCCACCACCGAAGCGTAGGGGCCATCCTCTTGGGCTAGGTGCCTGGCTTGTCGCTCATCTCGTACATGCAAGGCCTTTCTGATCTCAGGCATGGCACTGGGATGAACTCCCTTTAAATTGTCAGGCCAGCTCTCATCCTGTGATGAAAAGAAAGAAAGGTTCAGCTGGCAGCAGACACGCCAATCGAAGCAATCCACGTGCTGACGCCTGAAAATGAGAGAACTTACATCGACATCATATTCGATCTGGCCGAGCTCCTCGCCCAAGCACATCGGAATGACGTCGAAGTCCTAAGAACGACATGGGAAATATTCGGGAGGCAATAGAAATAACATGAGTATTTGACCTCTAACACTCGGTCTGATACTCTGATTCAAAGTACTCACAGAGCGGGGGCATACAGAATCATGAGCAGTCAACTGTGCGGCTGGAAGGGTGATCAGGCAACGAGGGCAGCGGCCGGGACGATCGAGGTCTTCGTGACCGGTGCTGGAGGGAGATTCTCCGCCGATGTCGTTATTCACGGTCACAGGCTCAGTGGAGCTGCCGAAGAAGAGCGCGTGGAAATCCTGGTCATGCTCATGGTGAGCTGGAACCAGGATGCAGCGAGAGGTAGCGAACCAGTCTTCGAACACCTCCGCATCAACCTCGTCGGTGGCCACCGGCAGAGGTTGAAGGCGATGGCTGTACGGGCTAATGTACGCGAAACTGTGGGAGTCATCAATCATCATCATGTTCAGCAATCAACTGAATCGAGCACGGCATCATTTCTTTTGGTTCACACTGACTCTACTCCATGACGAGCAAGGTCGATGTTCTGTTTACGAAACTTGTCCATGATGACGTTCAAGATTGAGGCAGCCGTGCCGGGCGAGCTGGGAATCTTCACGCGAACGAGAAGCCTGCGGCCGTTGATGAGGCCCTCCAGCTCTGGCTGCCTCAGTAGAATGCGCTGATCGAAGAGGCGCTCGGGAATGTATATGATCTGATCAGATTATCAGAAAAGAGCGAGTCAGCACTTGGCAACTTGTTTAGAACACATGTGACCAGACAGTCCTTTCCATCCGTAACCGCACTCACTTCATTATGGAGAAGCTTCAGACACGGCATACTTACTGAACCCTTCTTTGGACGATCCCCGGAGAGCAGACGCTGTTGGTGGACGAGGTTGGATGAGGCGGGGAAGGGATTGTTCTTGCTACCACTGCTGCTCCCGGCCTGAGGTTGAGGTTGAGGTTGAGGTTGAGGTTGGTGCGCTAGAGCACTGAGCTGGAGTGGGACGGCCGCTTTGTCTTGGCCCCACACCGTGCCTATGTGAGCTCGCACTGGGTCGGCAGTCGTCGGCTGACGGGACGAGGCTATGTCGGTACGTTGATGAGGCTGAGAGGGGATCGTGTGGACGGAAGAGGGAACGGAAGAGGGACCAAACGCGGGGACGAACGTGGAGACGGAAGAGGGGGTGAACGAGGGGACGGAAGAGGGCGTAGGAGCTCGATGCGCTTCTTGACCATTCTGGGCTTGTCCAAAAGCAAGTAGCATGTATTGCCCAAGCTGGGTCTGTAGACGAAACAGGAATAAAAGAGGTTAGCAAAGCCGTAATGCGATTGCTCGATTGCTGAGCATTGAAGTCGACCCGCTACTCACCAGCAGTGTCTGATCCATGAACGGAAGAGCCGGGCTCGAGCCGCTCTGTTGTTCGGAATTCATGTCCAGAGACTTGTACGGAGAAGATCTGATTTAGTTAAGAGAGGGAACGAGGTGAAAGAAGGAGAGGGTAAAGAGGCTGGAGTGAGAGAGAGAGAGAGAGAGAGGAGTTAGGAGAGGGAAAAGGAAGAGGGAAAAAAGGGCGTGAGATAGGGGAGAACGAGAGAAAAAGAATCAGCGGAGAACACGCCTATTTAACGCTTTGAAGGTTCTTTCACTGCTTGCTTCTGCCCACTGGAGCACTGCATAGCTTGCTCCGAGTCTCTTGTGTGTTTGCCCTTTCCGAACTGTCTTGCATCATGCATGTGCTGCCACTTAAAGTCAGATTGGAAACGGGAATCGCGCGCGACGTGACGTGTTTCGTGTCTGGGGATATAGTCTGATGTCCCGTATTCGGGTCCCTGGCACGTGACGAAGAGATGCCGATATGGCTCCAGAAGACCAGAAGGAAGAACCGCAACTGGGAAGACGTGTACACGCCTGGGGATCAATGCCAGACGTGTATTCAGTGGGCTTGCTCGGGGAGGGAAAAGGTCTGCCCGAACGCGGAACGAGCGAGCACTGACCAAGAAGTGAAGACAAAAAGATTAAGTGAGAGTGAGCTGCCTGCCAAGACCAAAAGAAAACGAAAGAACTCACAGCGGGGGAGAGAAAGAGAGAGACCTCGCCGTGAGAGAGAGAGAGAGACGGTACGGTCCAGCCCTGACGGAACGAGGGGGGCCAGAGCAGACGAAGAGAGCTACGAGCAACGCGAGCGGAAGGGACCGACTGACGCACGGGGGACCAAACGGAAACGACGGCGTGGTCGAGGGAGGGGCGGCCAGCGACGGGCAGATCACAGGCGCAGGGGGGGTACCGGCCGGCGACCAACGACAGGGAGACCGACGGAGAGAGAAGAGCAACGGCAGCGCACGCAACGAACACGAGGAGCAGCCAACAACGTCCCGGCAGCGGCGGCGCAAGCAAAACAACGGCGGACTGTGGAGGAAGGGAAGGGACCACTGACCAGGGTTGAAGACGAGAGAGGAGAGGAAATGAAGAAGATAAAAGGGGTGAGATTGGATGTGCACGAGACAAAAGTAGCACTAAGTGTGTTACTCACTTAGGAAGGAACCCTTTGAATCGAGGACGTTGCTCATATCTCATAGTCCTGACTTGATGTGATTCGTGGTTGAGAGGTGAATGATGTCGTGAGACGTGAAGCGTAAAATCGCGAGCCTTTTGTCGTGAAAAACAAGCCTGGCACAAACGGCGTTCCATATTTTTGACACTTTTCTTTTTGCTTTTGGCCGTGCGAAATTCATAGTTTGGACTTTCGGTGGCTTATTCTCTTTCCCTTATGTTTTTGGCTGTGAGAAATTCGTAGTTCGGGCTTTCGATGGCTTATTGCTAAAATCGTCTGGAGAAGGAAAGGTGTGTTGCTATAGGAAGGAGAAGAAGACCGGACGGTACAGGAAGCTCAAATCGAGGCAGGAATACATGGAGGGTTGTGAGATATGTTTTGAGAAGCTCTTGACCGAGATGCAGACGGGGAAAGATTCGATATTCGATCTGTGTTTTGTTGTGTGTTTTGAGTGTGTTTTCTTTGACGAGTCGAGAAATGGCCGCGAGCATATCGCAGTGAATCAGAAGCGTTCAGAAGTTGGCTTGGATCGAAGGACCGAGAATGAGAGGAGCACGGCGACGTCTTGGCGGCGGGCAGGGACTTTCCTCGAGGTGAGCCAGGACGAGCGAAAGGTGTGAGTGGTGTGAGTGGTAGGACTGGTTGCTGTTCGAGGTCCGCTTCAACATCTGTCCGTTGTTACCGTCGGAGCTCTCCCCACCCTGAGCACCATCCTGATCGTTCCGACCTCGAGCCTGTGAGCTCCACTGGCCCTGGACGTAACGCTGGAAGCTGGTCGGAGGGTAGTAGTTGTTCCCGCCATTCGTCGCGCTGTTCATTATCTCTCGCGACGAGCTTTCAGCAACGTTTGGGTTGTGAGCATGCGGTCTCGGGAGGGGAAAGCGCAGCGTAAGGGACTCCCTCAGTGATACTGGATCATTTTCGCCCCGCCTCGACGGTTGCGGGATCCTAGACTGGGCATGGCCAAACGTCTGATCGCCTTCATTGGCGTTGTGGCCAGTGCGATCATGCACTTGAGCTGCCTGAGCGTTCGTTTGATCCTTGCCTCTACTAGGCATTGGGCTTGCTTTGGCCCAGGGCAAGCTGCTGACGGGAAGCGCAGTAGACAGTTGAAAGTCTGAGTAGGCAGACGAGGCTACGGAGGTGCTCGAAGCATTCGCTCGGTTCCGTTGAGTCGTGCCTTCCACGCTTAAGCCTTGCTGTTGCTGAGCACGCTGGGCCGCCGCCGCCGCAGTGGCAGTCTCGTGGCAGTCGGCTGATATTCCGTCGATCAGACTTTGAATGTCTTCGTCCGTGGAGCTGGCAACGGTGCTCTCGTAGCTCAATATGGACGCCATCGAGTCGCTCGAACGGGAGACTCGGGATCCTCCACAGACTACTCGTGAGAGCGTGTTAGGACCCGGGGTATCCGTCAGCGTGTTGTCGCCGATCTCATCGGCATCTGCTCCTTCTTGACTTTTGCTGTCATTGTTGCGAGAAGAGTTCTGTGATTCCTTGGTTCCTTGAGATCCTGCCGGTCGAGCTCCAGGTAGAGGTGGAAGCGGATGCTGAGGAGCAGGATTAGGAAGACGAGGGGTTTGCTGCGGTTCAGAAGCCCTAGTCTGGTCCGAAGGAGATCCTCCGACCGATCGCGGGGGCCAGACCGAAAGCATTCCGAGCTTCTGACGAAGTACCTCAGTCGCTTCTTCCTGTCCGTCCACGTTGCTCATCATCGACGGAGGTCGAGCACGAGATGGAGTCAGTTCGGAGCCGTAGTTGAGGATCGAGCTGCTGACGGTACGAAGACTGTTCATGGTATGGTCCGTCGGAGTTGCCGCCGGGGATCGTTCTTCGGCCGGCGAAGAAACGCCCGTACAAGACGAGTTGCGTGAAGATACCGTCGTCGATCGGTGACGTTTGGCCCTGGGAGGGAATGGAAGCGATTCTCGAGAGGGTTGGTGACGGAGATCCTCGTTTTGGCGATCCTGTTGAAGGTTCGAGTGCGATTTGCTCAGCATCCTACCAGCAATGTTCTGCTGTTGCTGCTCATAGCTGGCGTTCTGAGCTGCGCTGAGCACTTCAGAAGCAGTGGAGATCTTGAACGAGGGAATGTTTTGGCTTGGACCGGGACCCATGCTCAAAGGAAGGAGTATCGAAGATGGTGTCGCTGAGAAACGGAACCCTCCACCAGGCGAACGTGATGGAGATGGCAACTGAGGAAGATTCTGCTCCCGCCTCTCGTCCATTAGGGTGGGCAGAGGTGGAGTGAAAGAGAAAGTCGGAAGCCTCGGCGACACAACGGACCCTTCCGGGCGCTCCTGAGCCTGGAGAAGAGGAGTAAGAGGGATCACACTCGACCCGTCTCGTTCGTCCGTCTCGCTGTTAGCAACGTCTTCGATGTGGATCCAGCTGTCTCGCTCTGACATCCGAAACGTCTTCACATCCACGATCGTGGGCAGCGAGGGCGGCGGTGCACGAGACGGAACTCGTCTACGGCCTTGCGAAGATGCATTTGAAGGAACACGACGGCGAGATGATCGAGCATCCGAACCGGTCCGACCTCGTCGATGACGGCTCGAAGTAGGCGAGGATATCTGATGCTGTCGGACGTACGTTGGCTCGGTAGGGAATGCAACAGCCGTGGGAGAGGGAGCGACGTCCTCGATAGGACGTTTGATAGCTTGTTTGGGAGGTGAAGCTTCAAGTTTAGGACGATTGACGTCCTTAAGTCGACTAAAGCTAGCGAGTGCACGAAGGCTCTTGGCACCACCTTTACGTCCCAAGCTGCGCTGATAGTTCTGGTTCGGCGGTGGCTCGTTCAAGAATGCGTTGGGACCATTCGGAACTGCCAAAACGCTGTTGCCACCAACTGAGGAGAAGCTGGGCCTTGTATGAACACTGCCCTGACCTTGCGAGTTTGGGTTAGTGTCGAACGGGTCGAAGAGCTGGCGTAGAGGTGAATAGGGCTGCGTTGAACCCGTCTGGCTCCCGTTCCAGCGGGAGAGCGTGCTGCGACTGAAGCTGAGGTTCCTGGTGCTGCTGGAGTTGCCACTTGAGTTTGATGTGTCGTACTCCGACGAACCACGACGACTACCAGCATCTTCTCCCTTGAGCGTGCTTAGCTTCCCTTTCGGAACGCTGTAGGCAAGGAAAAAGGTGTACTGCTCAGTCACAGCACACCATGAATAGTGTACGTATGGCCACTTACAAAATGCTCTTGAGCTTAGCACCGAGGACCCGACTGGACGCTTTGAACGAGCTGAACTTGGACAGAGACCTTGGATCGACATTCACATCGTTCGACATGAGTTCGGGAACTTCGAACCCCAACGGACTGCGCGAGCCAAAGAACTTGAGCGCCGATCTAGACTTGACGCTTCCAGAGAGACCGTTGTTGGCGAAGAATAGCTCGGGTCCACTGGATTGCGAGCGCAGACGGGCATCGTTGTCGATAACGCCTAGGTCGGAAATATGGCGTGGCAACGTTGCAGATTGTCGGCCAGCTGCGTAGGCATCGGCGAATGACATATTGGAGAGCGGCGTGGACAGTTGTCGTGGCTTGGCCTGCTGTTTCGCGTTGGACAAGGACCCTTGAAACATCCTGGCAAAGGGGACCTGTTGAGTTGGAAATGAAGAGAGGGTGGAGAAGAGAGGGTAGAGAGTCTGTTGACAGAAGAGTGAAAAGGTAAGAACAGGGACAGATGGAGCTGTTGCGGGAGAGAGGAAAAGGAATGAAGTGAGGGCAGGGAAGCGCAGGTTTCTCAAAGAGAAGAGAGGAGAGAAGATGACAGAGGGAATGAATGGAGGAGAGCAAAGGGGAGGAAGACCGATCCGCAGAGCGCAAAAGGAGGAGAGAAGGGTAAGAAAGACAGGGGAGGTTGGAGCGCTTCACTTGAGGGGCGCGAGTGAAGGAACGTGGTGGTTCGCTGGCTCCTCTTTACATTGCTTTCCAGGACTCTTGTCCTGTGCCTCGCAAAAGGGATGATGAGATGTTGTTCTCGCCAAATCATTTCCTGCGCCATTGTTTACTGCTTGAACGCGTCGAGGCGCGTGTCTGGAATGAGATTCCCCTTCGATCCACGTTTCCTTGCTTCGTCAAATGAGATGAGGCCGGCAGGAAAGGCAGGCGAGGCACCTGCCGCGTTCGCACTGAATTTCGGTGACTTCCCCCAGGGGACTTGCGCTCATACTGTACGTATGTAACGTGCTTGCGGAGTGATCGGTAATCGTCAAAATTCCTCTTCATTGGTCAAGGGAGCTCCTTGCATGACCATCTGAACGAGAGTCAGAAGATTAGTGAGAACATGTGGTTAGAGTTGGCTCGAGAGTGAAAAGGTCCGTTTTTGAAAGCACGGAGAACAACGGCTGAGCAGCGCATGGATAGCTTCTCTTCTGCCGCTTGTGCCCGTGTCGAGAGGTACAGGGAGTGTTCAGCGCTTGGAAGCTGCTGCGGCTTTTTTCTGATCCAAGTCGTTGTAGACTGCCTCTTGATCGGTAGGAGTCGCGAGGCCGTCGGTACGGTATGTCTTCTCGGCGGCAATGATGGCGGCCCGCTGAATCTTTGCGGGTGTCTTCTTCGAGTAGGTGCGCTGATAGACTATGAGAAGCGAAGAAAAGAAGGTCGCCGCCGAGATCTACATCAGTATTTCTTTGCGACGTGGGGGTTCAGAGAGCGAAGCTGGACTCACAGTCGACGAAAAGATACAGGTACGAGGCGATTATGATGCACCCGAAAACTGCTGCTGATTCTTCGCCGGCGCACGTGCCGACGTGCGGCAGCGAGGGCGCATAAGTGGAGACAAAGTAGCTGAGAATGGAAAGAAACGAGATCAGTCACGCGGGAGTGTTCTAAGGGCGCCCAATGGAAGAAGTAACTCACTTGTAGGTAGCAAAGCTGGAAAGGGGAATACGCAGAACGACGGAAATATAGGGCTTGAGAATTGCTTCTGAATGTCTACTAATGTTGGGTCATAACTCACTAGATCAGGCCAATGTCGAGAATGAACTGTACGATTTGGGCGGTCGTGACCAGACGCTTCCAAGGGCAGGGAATCTTGAGTGACATGAGCGCGTAATACCTGGTCGAAGTGTCTTTTGTCAGCGCGTGGAAGTGTCAAGATCAGGGCCCGCGAGACACTCACCCGTACATAGCCGTATGAACGGCAAGATTGAGGCAAATGACGAACCATTGAGCCGATGTGTGGCCGTGAAGCTGTGTAAAGCAGAGGAACGCTGTAGCAGTGTGGTGGTAAGGGTGAAGGAAACCGAGGGGCTTCCTCTTCACGACGAGGAAGACTGTGTCGAGAAGTTCCCAAAACTTCATGTAGTAGTTAACTGCGCGGGCGAAAGGAGATGTGTGGAGTCAGAAACGCGTTGAACAGAGGTGCAAGGGTCCCGAACGTACTGAGATACATGGCCCGAAGGCGAGGCGTGTAACTGGACACGGCGCAAATGGCAGGGAAGAAGCCGTCTCGACGAAGAATGGGGACGACCTCCTCCATTATCGCAGCGAGAAGGAGACCACTGGAGACGGAGAGGGCGACATTATGAATGACGAAGATGGTCTTGAGGTGACGCGAGTTTGGGTGAGGAGGTTGCACGGCGCCCTTGTTGATCGCCGCGCGAAGACCGAGGACAATGCTGAGATAGCTCGCGAGGACGAGGAAGATCGAAGGGAAGGTGGACAAAGGCGAGTGAGGCGGGTCCCACGTGAATAGGTAGTCAAAGGACTTCTGGTTGCCAGGCCAGAGGGTGCGGAGGAGAGAGGCGAGGGCGCTGTAGATGAGGCCAGCTTCGGTCATGTTGCAAGACTACCTGGATTCGAGGTCGGGTGAAAAGACTGTGAGGATGGAAGTCGGTCAAGGGAGCGTGAAGAGTTGGATGTCAGGGGAGAACAGAAAAGGGGAGGAGGAAGAAAGATTCTTCAGGAAGAGATGATCAGCGGAGAGAGGGTGGAAAAGCCGCAAATGAGTTGAGAAGTTTATGAGACGCGATTCGTGCAGAACAACGCCGCCAGCCCGTCTTCTTATCTTATACTCAGCGGCTATGAGGGAGACCCGAGACAAGTGGAGCCTCGGGGACGGCATGCCTTGTGAGGAGGTGCTGATCGACGTCGTATGTATGTAACCCTAATGTTCACATCAAGATGCGTGAGCCAGCACGGATGCCTGCCGCTCTGCGTGCCTTCGATATGAGACCCGTTCCCTGGCGCTGTGAGCTGGATCCGAAGCTGGCTTTCCTTCGGGCATTCGGAGAGGAGGAGGAGGAGGATAAGGCCAGGGTCTCGGAGGGCAAACAACCCTTGTCAACAAAGGTGTTTCACTGGGGTTGGTGGGAAATTTGAGCACAGGCTGTCCCCAAACTTCTCTCACCGAACCACCGTGCCCAAAGCGTTCATCATCGTCCCTCACCTTATCGCGCATACACCTCGAATGTCACCGGCAGCCGGGCTGAATGAATGCTGAGGCAATGAGATGTGTATGCCGGGCAGGGCGTGCTTTCACCGTGCTTGGGGCAGGCTGGGTAGCGGAAGGCACGGAGCATTCACAACCCTCCGTCTGCGCTCGAGGCCCTTCTCCAGTTCTCCTGCTTCGATCGAGCTCCCAACTAAAACGTCCTCAACTTGAATTCACGTCTTCGCGGCTGTCTCAACGGTCTGCTGTTGATCCCGACCGACCCGAAAACTTTTTCGGCACCGGAGTACCGGCCCGAATGCGGAAATGCTCGCCTTGCTCAGGCATGGGATGGCCCCCGCATCTAGAAATCTGGGACAGGCCACAACGAGGGTTGATTGGAAGCAGGACAACGAGGGCGAGGCAAGAACAGCGCGCAGGCAATGAACTATGGCGAGCGCTGAGAGTACAGCACGGCTGACCATGCCGCCGCCAGCTTCGACACTGGAACCTCCAGCAACTAGGGAGGCCTCATCTGCTCCCGGCCCATCGCAGCCCAAGAGAAGCCATGGACGCAGCAAGACCAGCGCGGACAGCATGTATTTGGTAGCTGCGTCTGTGATTGTCGGCCTGCTCCTACTTCGCTCCGGCCTCTTCAATGCTCTGCTGGTCATCGTTTGCTCCGGACTCCTGCTCTGCAATCCCTGGGTCCGCACTCTCCTCGAGCTGGAAGCCATCTCGGCGCGCGGGCTGGACGGAGGCGCTCTACTGCTGGCGATGGAGGATCATCTGCCTCAAGCGGGGACTCAGCACGTCAGTCTCGAGCCGCGTTCGACCCTGAAATGCATCTTCGCGAGCGGCGCTCAGAAGACAAGGGGACGCGCTCAGCAGCAGGCGGCGTGACGGACACTCAAGTGGTCGGAGCAGACGGAAAGAAGCCATCCCTTGGAGCATTGACCGTATCTGTCATGCCTATGGAGCTCAGAAGGCCGGTACAGAAGACGATGCCCTTTGTGGTCCGCGACTTTGTTCAGTTCTGGTAAGTGTCACATGTCCATACGTTCGCATGCTCTTCCACGCGGGTCACTCATCATTCGATATGGGGGGTTCAACAGGTACGAGCCCATTTCATTCGCTCATCCGGCCTTCCTGGAACGCTCGGGCGCCACCTTCGAGCACCTTTTCAGCAGCATTTATGTTCATACCACCCGAATGAACAGCGTCGACTTCGCGCATGGTCTCATCCTGACCTTTACCTCCCTTCTCATCGCCGCACTTCGGCAGCGCCGCGAAGAGCTCGGGGTGGACGTGACGCTCGATGCTCCAATTGGAATGCAAGACCCTTCGCTAGGCCGAATCCATTCTTGGCCGACCACAGCTGCACGGATCGCCTCCCTTCGCGCGTCAATTGGTCGCTTCCTCTTCGTGCATTTGCCTGAACCCGAAAGGCATAGCGCTCTGGTCCGCAGTCTGCTGCAGGAGATCCTCGTCAAGCAAGTCTGGGATGGCATCGTGTGTAAGATGGGCAATGGTGAATTCTGGGATCAGAAAATTATCGAGTCGAACGAGGCTCCAAAGAAGCCTGTCTCTGAAGCGACTGCCACCATGCCGGTAGGACCAAAGGCTGCGCCGCCCACACAACCTGCAAATACTACCACGGCAAAGCCATCAGCTTCGAGCTCGGCTGGTGTTCCGGCTCCCGCGCAAAATACTGTCAAAACACCAGACATGAAACGGCCTCAAGCGCCATACCAGCCTAGACAGACCCAATCCCCTCGAAGGCAACAGTCGGGTTCCGAGAAGCCAGCTGCTGCTTTCGGTCGATTCACGTCGAACCTCTTCTCCGGCTTCGTGACCGCAGCGACCCGAGCGGGTGAAGTTGTTGGCGAAGCCATGGATGAAGCTGGAGACGCTATGCTGGGTACTGCTCAAGGGCAACAACGGACAGGGTCTCCAGCTCGACGGGCGAGCAGATCTGAAGATCTTGGGCATGCTACTCCGCCAAAATCACCTGCTCCCTATCGATCAAAAAGCATCTGCATCGAGATCCCCAGTGCCTCCGCCCGTCGACGACCTGATGGACTTTAGTGAGGATGCGCACAATTCGACGAACAAAGCTGGGTTTGGGGGCACTGCGACTTCCAGTGCTTTGGAGAAGAAGTCTCCCATCACCTCGGATGTGCCGTCGACGAAAACAAGAAAGCCAGCGCAACCTTACGAGATTCCCGAATATGAAGCAGAGGTCAGTGGCAATGCAGCCGACGGCCGAGAAGGCTCATCATCAAGGCAGACTCACTCCTTCCCGATGGACGAGTCCGTTATGCGATCCGACCTTCCACGAGAACTATCGGAGGTGCCTCTTCCTAAGTCACTTCGATCATCTCTCCCGGCCACTGGCGGGGCAGAAGCAACGAGCGATACAGAGCCAAAGCGTGCGAGCGTGGCCGGTCCACCATTACCATCTCGTAGAGGTCCTGACGCTTCAGGGGACCAGCATGGCTCTCCACGATCTGACGCTTCAATCCGAAATTCTCCTCTCAGGAATTCAACAGATTTCAACAGCGCAACAAGTACACCTTCGGCGCCAGTGTCACCACAGCTCAAAGACCGACCGCAATCAACGAGTTCGGCATCCCGTTCGACTCCGCACTCTCGGGAGATACCAGCAGCGCCACCACTTGCATCTCTTCTCGATGCAAGGACAATGGCTTCTTCTGAGCTCTTCGACGCCTTCGAGGTCTACCTCAGTCAACGAACGGCCTCTGACCCGGCCGACCCGGATCAGCCCACGCATGGCGAGATGCTGTTCCGACTCTGGACACAGCTTCGTACCCTTCGAAGCATTGGCGAGATTGAGATGCAAGCGAGCGGATTTGGGGCTGGGCCGTTTGACGCTGGACTGGGTATCGGTACCGGGCTTGGGGCTGGCGGGATGAAGTTGTGGGCTGAGGATGTCAAAGGCGCGCTGATGGGTCGACATGGCAGTGCTTCAAGACTGGATGATCGACAGCTCGAGTCGGCTCGGAATGAGAGCATCGGTATGTTGGAGCGAGTCGACGCTCACGGTTTGAATGCGTTAGATCCTCTTGAGGAAGCGGTGGAGGCTAGGCTGCAAAAGCTCTATGCAAGCTTCTGGGTGGACCGAGTAAATCGGCATCCGGATGCGGTTCGACATTTTAAGATCGAGCCCAAGACTGCTTCAAAACTGGACGCACTACCGACTATCGGGACTTCTTTACCTGTGAAAACGGAGCCTCTGCCGACTTCGCCACTTCCATCGTTCGATCGCGTCTCAGCTGTGAAAGCCGAGGATGTACCCACACCACGCAAGAAAGCTTCCTCTCACAGTCCAAACAGTACCACATCTCCCACACAACCCTCACACCGTCGGGCCGAGACGAGGGCTGACATCAGTCCCAAGATCGCTTCACCTCTTTCACCGACGGGGAGCGGTATGTCGCCGACAACGGCGTCTTCTCCTTCGCGAACCAATGCACCACAACCCCCACCGACAGCCAGACTCCGGCAGGATCAGCTCGACACGATGATTTCCGCCATCTTCCAAGTGGCCCATGAGGCTCTCGGACTTTCGACGGGCGGGTGGACGGTTCGTCGAGGGATGTTACGAGTTCTCGAACAGATCTGCCGAACGGCGTACGCCTCCATCCTGCTAGGCTCGTTCAACTCGAGCGTGTCGGCGCTCTCGACCAAAGGCGCGGGCGAGTACATCGACGCCACGCGCGAGAGCTGGTGGCCAAATGGCGAATGGGCTGCGACGCCTGAGTTGAGCAAGGAAGAGCAGAAAGAGGAGGCCATCAAGAAGCGGGAGAGAAGTGTGCGGGCGAGGGAGATTGTGCGGTCGTATGCCCCTGCGCAAGCTGGCTACGTTCTGGGGCCGGGTGGGAGACAGGCGTGCGTAGATGCGCTCGATGCAGTTTATGAGACTCTCACACATCCTATCACAGCACTTGATATCAGCTTGACGCTTACTCTCGAGGTCCTCGACTCCTTGACTGTTGTATCATGATCGCGATCTTATTGCAATGCATTTACGTATGAGAATTAAAAGACAAGAGATCGAGCTGGGGCGAGGGACGGAAGGAGCAAGCAAGCTGGCGAGAGTTCTTCCTCAGTAGTAGAGCAAGGGATAAAGAAGGAGCAAAGGCACATTTTTCTTCCTGACGAAGACGGTGAATGCGAAATGCTCCTCGTTGAGATATTGAACCGGACTTCGACCACGCCGGTCGATTAGAGATCCAGATGGAGATCAAGTTGGTAGTTGATCCACTCTTGAAGGGCGGCCACCACCAGGAAGTTGACGATGACCGACCGCTATTGGCCCTGAATCTTCTTGGGAATAAGCGCAAGAGACCAGATCATCCCGGCAGCGGCCACCAGGTACACTGTGCCCGGAGCAGAGGTCAGTGTGACAGCGTAGATGAAGCTGCTGATCAAGGGCGACACGAAGGCCGTGAGGAGGTGGATGAAGCTCAGAGCCGTGATGTACTCGTCTCGTTGAGCTGAGCAGAGCGACGATCATAGCAAGGGAAGGGAAGGGGGATCACATAGATGTAAGTATTCGTTGACAACAATTTTCGAACGCAGAGATTGAGGACCAAACTCACCGGTTCCCCCACCCTTCGCCTTGATGAGCGCCATGGCGCTGGCGTTGAGCGGAGCCTCCGCATTGAACACGATCGCCGATAGCAGCGTCAAACCAACCAGAATCGTACCGGTCGACGCATTCTTGACGCCGAGTACAGCGAGCGTCATCCCAATCAGGACCCAAGGCAACGTTCCGATAGCCAGTATGATTCGCGAGCACGCAAGCTCGACTCGCACTCGCCAAAGGGTAAAGCTTCGATGAATGATGTGCCTGTCGTCCTCCGCAATTTGTTCTGCCGGTGTAGAGATGGTGACTATGTGCGAGCCGATAGCGATGTGGTGAGGCTCATCTCCATCTGGAACAGCACCACGGTTGACCGTAGGTTGGAAGTAATCCGCCGTGTCTGTCGCACCTCCTCCGGCGCTGGTCTCGACAGCATCGATTTCGTCTCCGAGGTGGTTCAACTCCTTTCTCGTCAGGCCACGGAGCTCAGGCGGTCGGTCCATTCGTTCTTCCAGAACGGCGTAGATGGCCGGGATGCCGAGGAGGACGATGACAGAAGTGATCGCGCAAGTGAAGGAGACGAGTAGCGACACTTGCTCGCCATCGTAGGCAAATGCATATGTCAAATATTCGTAGATCATCTGGCCGACATTCGTGAAAAAGAGCGCGGCCGATGACGAGATGGTGATACGGGTCAAGGTCCAGTCCGGGCGTCTTTCAGATGTGGGAACATCTCCATTCAGGGCAGTCGGTGAAAGGATTGCAAGCGGCTTGAGCATCTCAAGAATCGCATGGCCCACGCGTTTGAGAGTTTCTGTTGGTGTTGATCTCCTGCTCGTGCGACACTCAGTCTCTGCCTCGGACGATGTGTTATCGACTACCTTGGGTGCAACGTCGGGAGGTGCCGTATTGCGAGTGAAGAGGATGCACCATGCGATGGTGACAAGGCCCAAGATGATCCCGGCAAGGTACGCATGAGGATGATGGCCACCTCCATCACCTGGAACGATGGGAGCTGGGATAGGTCCAGGGCTAGGTCGGATGTCCTGAGGTGGGGGCGGATGCGGAGTGGTCCACAACAAACTTTGTCCCCAGACTTGGTCCGCCCACCTGGTGAAGGCTACGACAAGCATGGGTGCCAATGCGACCGACACGAAGAGCAGAACCAGGTATCGACTGAGGATCTTGCCAAGATCGGACTGAGGAGCGATGTCAATGAGCATCGACTTCATGGCGAAACCCATCAACACGTTGCCGCCAAAGATGCTGTTGAAGAACACGCCTACAATGATGATGACGTTGGCGGCTACTGGACTTGCCCAAGGATCCGACCTCCCAAGGGGCGGTCCAAGCTGTAGACAGGACCGGGGGTTTAATCAGCACTAATTTTAGATGTGATATCAGGGAACAGAGTCCAGACTGGACTGACCGGCAGGACGTAGTACGGCAGTTTGAGGAAGATGATGTCGGCCGCCATGCTGATCAGCACAAGGTTTTTCACTCCGATCTTGCGCATCCATCTGCAGAACACCAGCAGAGATATCGCATTCAGGATACCGCTGATGGCGACGCTGATGGCCACGATGGTCGCCAATGTTCTTTCAATTTCCGGTTGGCGGCATGCTGTTCAGAACGATAGAGAAGGTCATTAGGCATTAGGAAGGGGAGGATCTAAATTCCCACGTCCCCAAACTCACGGTACTGAGCATTCTTTGCTGGGTTGTCCGGGTCGATGGCAGAATAATAAAGCGAGCATACAAAGCTTCTGTCTGTGAGAATCTGGTACCCTAAGCAACACAAAAGAAAGGGTGATCAGCTAAACGATGGATCATTCTAGGAGGGCTCCCGCCCGAACTCACCTGCCATGCTGTTGTAACAACCCGTACACAAAGCGCCGAGGATCATCACTCGCGTCACCTCGTCCAGGTAGAGGTTCCGTAGCTTGTTGCTCTTGACCGGAACGCTCCTCGAATCGACTCCGGCCGATGAACTCTGGAGGAGCGGCGTGGCCTCGTCCGCCGCGACGACATCGCGTGAGGACATGCCAGGCCTGCTCCGATCTATAGCCATATCTGACATTTGGAGATCCCTTATCCGTGCCTATAGAGTGCAGAACGAGAGTCTGCAGGAAGTAAGGGCAAGGAGGTTTGTACGAGCGGTCAGGGAAGAAGGTGATAAGATCAGGGCATAGAAGGAGAACTAGTATACGACCGTCAACTAGATGATTACGAAGGTCCGAAGGGAGAACGAGTCCGTGGTCATGCAGATCCTTGCAATATGAAGATTTTGCAGTTGTTGAGCCTGTTGAGGTCGGACAGGTAGACCCTCAGAAGGATCCTCGTCATGAACTGCGCACTGCTGCGGAGTGCGGCCGCCGTCCAGCTTCAAAGCTACTCAAAGAAGGCCGTCCGGAGATCTCCTGGCTCCTCCTTCTTTTTGTTTTCTTTGGCCCAGAATGTGGCCAGTGCGCAGTGCAGTGAAATAGCTGGAATGGATGAATGAGTAGTGAATGTGAAAGGAGAGCTACATGGACGGCCTCAAGTCCAGGGAAGTGAATGTAGGGTACCTAGGTGACCGAGAACGAGTCTCGAGCTCGCCAATTGTTTTTTTGGAAAGGAAGGGGGAGGCCAGATCCAACAAGCCCCGAGGGCATGGGCAGGGTTCCCAAGCGTAACTCCTACTCCGCGTCGTAGAAGACGTCCTCCCGCTCATCCGGCGTCAGCCCGACATCATCCCACATATGCTCAAATCCGACTTCATCCTTCACGACCTGAACCGTCGTCGCTGATGACTCTACCTCATCGTCCCCACCACCCACACCCTGCTCCGCTGCCCGTTCAACAGGCATCTCGGCCCCTGCCCCTGCCCCTCCCTCAGGTACCGACCTCGCCACCTCGGTACAGGAGCAGCAACAGGCTCCAAAATCGCCCGAATCGCATTCACGAACCGATCCACATCAGCCTTCTCCTCCGCCCTCGCCGTCAAGAGCGCCAACCTCTCAGCCTCATTATCATTCCCCTCCCCATCCCCCCCACGTTTCTCCCACTCCCGCTCCTCAACCTTCTCCTCCGAAACTCGATCAGCCTCAATCAGGTGCGCCAACACCCTCTGTAACACCTCCACGTCCAAAATCCCAGGATAAGACACGTCAACATTCCCACTCTCGTCCCCCGCCGCCGTCCCACCCAGCTTCGCCTGCGCCTGCGCAGCAGCAACGGCAGCCTGATCTCTCTGACTAGCCTCGACGATAGCCTGCATCAACTTCCTAGGCGTCCCTTCCACCTCACTTCTCTCCGCAATCTCAATCAGATTGCCACGAGCATGCTTCGCCTTCCAGCCCTCGTAGACGTGCATCTTCTGCACGTGGGTCAGCCCGCCGACGGGTCCACCTTCACCGCCGGAGTAGAGGCCCGAGGATGCATCGGGAACGTGCGGGTCCGAAGCGGCGTTCTTTGGGGTTGGGGTCCAGAATTTCCGCGGACCTTGGCCGGGGCGGGTGTATTCGCCGTTCTGAGGGACGAGGAAAGGGTGGGCCTCGGTCGTGAAAACGTAGTGCTGCAAGGGAAAGGATGAGAAGTTAGTTGTTAGCAATCCTTCTTCGTTGCTCTTCTAAGGAGAAGCGAAAACAACTCACATCCAGGGAGATCAGCTCCGGAGGAGAGAAGAGAAGATACTGCAAAAAAAAAGCACAAGCACAAAACCCAAGTCAGCCCTTCGTCCCTCCCAAATTGCTCCCAATTTCAACCCGGGTCCAATAAACACAACTCACATAATACTTGAACGTCTCCGCAAAAGTATAACTCTCCTGCGAATCCGTCTTGTACGCCGGAACCTCATACACATTCCCCAAGCTCGAAAATCCAAAGTCCGTCATCGAATGCACAACCCAACTCGAGAACATCTGCCATCCACGTTCCCTCCAGACGGGATCACCGGTGATGCGCCACATGTAGAACACGCTCTCGATCGTCTCGGGTCGGTTCCGGTAGGATGTCGCGGAACTTCGGACACCGACTGGCCACATCCTTTGACGCTCGGTCAGCACGATCGACTTGACCGCGTCCGCAAGGGCTCTTGCAGCATTGCCCACCGTGGTCTTCGCCCCGCTCGTCGTCTCCCTCTCTACCGGCTTGCCCTGCTCAGCAGGCGAAGTAGACACACCCTCCAAAGCAGCAGACACCTCCTTCTTTTCCGCCGTCCTCTTCTTGGTAGAATGATTGTCTTCGAACACGAGATCCTCGGGCCCGATCCCCGTCAACGAAGAATTATAAGCCCAATAACACGTCTCCGAGTACCGAATAGCCTCCTCAATATCCCCACTGCGCTCCGGAAGTAGCTTACTACCCAGCCCGAGCATCCCGCCCGCAAATGACGATAGATGTTCCAGCTTCATGCTCGGCTCCGAGTGGACTCCATAGGTCTCACCAATGTTGAAGAGGGAGGGCGCGTTGGGGACGACAGTGACGTCGCGCATGAGATACTTCTTCGCAGATTCGATGGCCTCCGAGTACATCCGGCCGTATTGCTGCAACCGGCCGCCCATGAGTTGGTACTCCTTGATGAGGTACTCGTAGTACGAGTCCGCCTGGCCGCCAAATGTGACCATCCCATTCGTGGAGTGCCTGTCTGGACTCAAGTTGACCCCGAAGAGGGCCCCCGTTCGACCCGAAGTCATGTTCTTGTCGAGGTAATCGGTTACGCGCTGAACTCGGTCGAAGTAGGTCCGGTTGCCAGTGACTTGCCAAAGTCGCGTGAATTCGAGGAGCAAACTTCCAGCCTCGGCCAAAACTGAAAAAAAAAGAGAGGAGTAGCGACAGAAAGGATGAGAAAAAATACTCCAGGCAAAAGCCCGAAACCCTCTTCCCTTCCTCCAGACAAGGATACTCACCTGGTGATCCGGAATTCATATGACTCGTCCCCTGACCCAGCATCCGGACTCTCCCCAAGGGAACACCAGAGTACGTCTCAAAAGCAGGCATTATAAGCTGAGCCAACTCCTCCGCCCGATCCCTCATCAACTCATCGCCCGACAGATCATACGCAGAGAGCAGGCCGCCCAGGTACCGAATGGCCGTTTCGAAGACGGGAATCTGCCCATCGACGCTGCCATAGGCGGATCGAGTGCCGCCGACGAGGTGGAAGTCTACGTCGCGGGTGTGTTGGCGGGCGTAGTCGTATTCCTGAGGGAGGTCCATGATGAGGAGTGTGTCGAGGACGTCGACGGGTGTTGCTCCCCAGCCCTGAATCGAGATGAGACACATGTGTTCAGCATTTAAATGGTGAGCGCGAGAAAGAAAAGAAACGACCCACATTGAAGTTATCGTTGGGCTTTGCCGACACAGGTTTGAGCTCGTCATGACCCCAAGCAAGCGACTTGTAGCCTTCCCAAGCATGCAAGAAGGCGTTCCTGACAAGCCTCTGACGCTTCTTAGCGAGATCCTCCGCAGCCTGGTCGGCGTTGTTCCCGCTGTATCGAGCCGGGTTGGCGAAGGGAAACTGCACCTTAGGCAGAGGTTGCTTTGGTGCGGCCTCCTTGCGTAGTTCGGACAGGGGCGGTGTCCAAGTGTTCCAAGGTTCCTGACGCCAGTCCTTTTCGACCGTCTGCATATCCGCGCGCTCATTGTCCTCGAAGGAAGTCTTACTGCGGCGCGTGGCAGGGTCCCAGATGTGCAACTTCCAGATCTCATCAGTGATTTGGGGCGACTTCTTGAAGGGACGTGGTGGCCTCTTCGAAACCGGGTCCTTCTCGAGAACGGCGAGGAGACGGGCAGGGATAATACCGTGGTGTGGGTTTCCGTCCGGGTAGAGGGCGTCCCAGTCGTGTCCTGATCCGAAATATGCGGCTGGGAAGGCTGCCTGGGTGAGATGCTTGTCGGCTGTGAGTGGAGCGAAGCCCTTGTTCTCTCCTTGGTGTGGGTTGACAATGTTGTCTGAGGAAGGAGGGGAAGATGGTGGTGGTGATGATGGGGGTGTTGGTGGTGCGTCTACTGGTACGGATGACGGCGCTATGGTCGCTACAGGGCCGATAGGTGGGCTAATACCCTTTACAGCGCCCCCCTCGGCCTTTTGCCATGCTGTGGAGATGGAGAGAGAGAGATGAGCAACGAAGAGCAGAATTAATGAAAATAGATGTCCATACTCACGGTAGTAGGACGATAATGCGTCCATTCTCTCCTGTGTGAGGATGTCATCTTTGAAGAAGTAGAGCTGTGCGAAAAGGAGAGTGGTGAGGACCCCGATAGCGATGAAGAAGCGCTTGCGGGTGAAGAGGCCAGCGAGACCGCCTCTTGCGGATGATGTGCGATGGAAGCCTGCGCCTGAGCCGGTGTGTGAGGGGAGAGGGGTGTAAGAGATGTCGCTGGGCATGTTGTCCTGAGGTGTAAGAGAGTGTGGTTTGCGCAGACGGAGTGTGGCTACTGAGGATGATGAGCTGCTGTCTGCGCTGTTGGTGGGTAAAGGATCGGATGTGGACGCAGACGGCGTGTGTGTGGTGGAGAGAGCGCCGTCGTTGTCGATGTCGTCGTCGCTGCGATGGAAGTTGATGGTCGCCAGATTGGCCAACTTCGAGAATCTGCTTCCGTCCTTGTCCTTTCCTTTGAGCTCTGTGCTGTGCTGTGATGTGCTGGTTGCTGTGATCGACGCCTGTGCGAAGTGTCACAGCGAGGGCAAGTGCGAAGTCAGTGAGGTGGAAGTACTGTAAGTAAGGCCAATCCCGCATGTGGGGTAAGAAGGTTCGCCAAATACCACAGCTTTTCGGAGTATTTGGGGTCTTGGCACATAGACTTACGAAGTCACGTGGCTGTTTTTATCCACACGGTGTTGCGAACTTGCCTCTCCCAAAAAAATTTGGAGCTCTCCCAGCTGGAAGGAAGGACCATCACAGTATACACAATTCCCCAGCCATGCCTCGCGCTCCCTCATCAACAAAGACAGGCAAGAAGTCAAACGCAGCAGCATCCAAGGGCGGCCGCCATGACCCTCTCCATGCTCAGCTGCGCCAGGACGAGGTCATCGCAAAATACGGCACAGTCTCAGCTCCAGGTCGACGCCCTCACAAGAAGGACTCATCAGCAAACCTAGATAACGACGAGGATGATCAACCTGCAACAGTTGCCATGATCTCAGGCGCAAAATCAGCAGGAAGTCTTCAACGAAGCTCATACGTCGACCCACGTCTCTCCCGCAATATCCTCCGTCTCGCACGTGAGCAGCAGGACGAGATCGAGCGAGAGGAAGGTCCAGCAGCTTCTTCCTCCTCTTCCACTACTCAACAAAAAGCATGCCCATCTCGCAAGTATAAGGGGTGGAAAGGGTGACATGCCGGACGACGACGACGATGACGTTCCTCAAAGAAGAACAGGACAAGATGACGACGATGATGACGACGACGACGATTTCCCAGAAGACGCAGGGGAGGACGAAGAAGTCTACGAAGAACTCGAGATCGACCCTTCCGACACCCAACTTCTAGCCCGTCTCGGCGCAGGCGCAGATGATGATGACGACGACGAAGACGCAGGCCCAGGCGCTCGCCGAGGCGGCGGCGGAGGTAGTCTCGCAGATATGATCATGGCCAAGATCGAAGAGGCAGACAAGAGCGGAGGCAAGGTTACTTTCAAAGCTGGATCATTGGAGGAGCCTGGTAAAGAGGTAGAGCGGCCCATGCCCCCTGGCATCAACCCCAAGGTCATCGAGGTATATACCAAGTGAGTGTCAGAAAAGCGCGTCTTTCCAAAAACAACATGTCCCCCAACGCGACTGACCACCGCCCTCTCACGCTCCCCTGCAACACCAAGGGTCGGCGAGCTTCTCTCCCGATACAAATCAGGGCCCCTCCCCAAAGCATTCAAGATCATCCCCTCCCTCCCCTCCTGGGAAACCGTCCTCTACATCACAAACCCAGAAGCATGGACCCCACACGCAACCCTCGCCGCCACGAAGATCTTCGTCTCCAACCTCAAAGCATCCCAAACTCAGAAATTCTTCGATCTCGTCCTTTTGGACAAGTTCAGGAACGAGATTCGGGATGAAGGGAAGACGAGTTACCAGATTTATGAGGCCCTCAAGAAGGGTCTTTACAAGCCTGCTGCCTTTTTCAAGGGGCTCTTGTTCCCGCTCTGCGAGGTACGTCTTTGTTCTCCTACCAGCTTGTCACTTCCTAATTCAGACTACTTACAATCTTTTTCCCGATCATGACAGAGCGGAACTCTCACCCTCAAGGAAGCCGCCATCGTAGCCTCCGTCCTAACAAAGGTCTCCATCCCCGTCCTCCACTCCGCCGCAGCCCTCCTCCGTCTGGCCGAGATGGAATACACAGGCCCGACATCACTCCTCATCCGCGTCCTCCTCGACAAGAAGTACGCCCTACCATACAAAGTCGTCGATGCTCTCGTCTTCCACTTCCTCAAGTTTGCCCAGGAGGGGAGCGGAGTCGAGGTCGATCGGAGTGGCGTTCAGGGTGCGGCCGGTGAGAGGAGGATGCCTGTTCTTTGGCATCAGAGCTTGCTCGTCTTTGCTCAGAGGTGAGTCTTCTACTTCTGATATTCCTTTATAAACACTGCTCTCTTCCTAACCCTCTCATCTGTTCACGCAGATACAAACAAGATCTCACACCCGACCAAAAAGCAGCCCTCGTCGACTTGCTCCGCGTCCAAACACACCCAGGAATCTCACCCGAGGTCCGTCGGGAACTCACCACCGGCGCAGCACGCGGGGAAATGCTCGACGAGCCCATGGACGACGACGACGACTCGTTCGATGATGTCTCGGACGTCATGTCCGTCTGATTTTAGAAGTTTCTTCAGCGGTTCTTTCCCTCCTTTCCTTCGACCTTTGGCTCATCCTTTCTATTCGCGCGGGCAGCCTAGATATCTCCCTGCAATCGTACATCTACGCGTTCATCCACTGCACTCAACCCTCGCTGCTCGACTATACCTCCGCCGCAGAAACCAAGTGAACTTCAGAGATTCGTGATGCCATTGATTTTCTTAAGTGTGTAGCCAATTGAGTCATGCGCGTCCAGCGTCGTGAGGAAAGTGTGTGTGGGAAAAAGACCAAAAGAGGAAAGGGGGGAAAAGACTCCAGCGTAGAGGTAAGCTGAAGCGGCTCGCTGTGTACGTAGCGTGTTGAGATGAATGCGAAAGAAGAAGAAGAAGAAATGTGTCGTGCAGCGGAATCCAGGGTCAGCCCAGGACGACCGTCGACTCGTCGTACCCGCTCCCGCTCCCACTCATGTTGGAGTCCATACTGGCCGATCCGACCGCAAAAGCCGAAGCGTCCGCCGTAGAGTCCGCGTCGTTCCCAGCCTCCATGCCCCCGGTATCCCGCTCAGGTCCTTCTCCCCCCTGGCCCTCGAGCGGCTCACGCATGAAGAACGGGTCCATCCGATCATCATAGGCATCGACCGTGCCGTCTCCTTCCTCCTCCTCCCCTACTTCGTCGTCCTCAGTGTCATCCTCATACTCCTCCTCGACCACCTTCTTCTCCCTCTCCTCAGGTGACGACGAAGACTCGTACGAATCATCACTCTCCCCTCCTCCTCCTCCTCTTCCTCCTCCTCCTCTCCCTCATCTTCGTCCTCGTCCTCCTCATCCTCCTCATCACCCAGCTGCCTCGCCCAACACCAGCAGCACCCCGGATCGTGCTTGCCGAACTCGTACTGGACCCAGACCGCTCCCTAGCAGTATGCGTAAGCATAGCATGCAAGCTCGTCCGTGCCGCTGCAACATTCTCCGACGGAAACATCGAACCGGAAGCAGCAGCAGCAGCGGCTGCACGACCCAAACTCTTCGTTCCAGCCCTGTTGACATTGTTGAGAGCGATATTGCCAGTGCTAGTGCTGCGAGAAGGTAAAGACGGAGAGGTAGCAGCTGCCTTCTCAGCGTCCTCGAGTAGGTTTCCCGTACTCATCGATCGACGAGCACTCTTCCTCTTCGGCGATTCCATAACCGTCCCCGTCCCCGTCGACGTCGACGTACGAGTTGTCGATCCCGTGCCACTAGAGGGACGGACAGCCACAGGATCCGGCTTGCGCATCTTCGTGTTCAACTTGGGCAGGACGTAGTTCGTCGGGATCACGGACTTCCGTATCGTCCGAGTCGAGTAGCGCGCAATGTTTGCGGACACGCTCGCCGAATCATGTCGGTCGTTGACAACTACATCGTCATTGTAGTCATCGTCTTCGTTGTCGTCGTCTTCTTCATCATCATCATTCTCCTCGCCTTCGTCGTGGCCTTCCTCCTGGTTGCTTGCCCGATCCTTGGGCTTGAGGCCGTTCTGTGGTAGTCGTCCCATCTTCTGCACGCCGACCTCCGCCTTGGCCCCGACATGCACGGCCTTTGGAACCGCCTTAGCACTAGCGCTCCCAGACTTCCGAACAACACCCACCTGCCCAACCGCATCCGGCTTCCTCATCTTCGTGTTCAACTTCGGCAACACATACTTGACAGCAGCCGATGACCGTCGAGTGGGACGCGAGGAGGCACCCTGCAAACCATCCTCACCCGCAAAGGTAGCAGTAGTAGACTCGGACGGAGATGACGAGCCTTCGGTAGGTATGATCGTAGTCGAGCCAGCCGACCGATCATTCTCCCCATCCTGTTGCAAAACGTCACTGGCCGCGCCAACAACCGTGTCCCTCGAATCCTGCCGACTCATCGAAGAGCCACCCCACCAGTCGACAAAGAGGAAGACTTCCCCACTATCCCTTCCTCCACATACTCCGGCATCACAGGCGACCTCACAAGCGCCGGCCCACTCGAATTCGACGTGAAGCTCATGATCGACACATCCGAGCTCGAGCTCCGACTTCGACTTCGACCACTCGACCGGTCGAGCGGGATCAACTGCGCCACCACCTTGCTATGCTCCTCACTCGACTTGGGAGGCCTCTTCCCCTGCGCAGCCGCTACCATAGCAACGGCCCTCAGCGCCGAATTGGCAGACGACCGTCGACTCGCAGATAAACTCGAGCCACTAAGTCGAGAACCGCCCACGCCATTCTTAGCCGACGAGGCCGACTCGGACTCCGGCTTGCGCATCTTCGTATTCAGCTTGGAAGTGCGTAATTGACTTCTTTCCGTGCTCGACGTGAAGGCCGACCCGAAGCAGAATCATCGTCGTTCTCCTCAGCTCGGTCGCTACCTTCCTCCTCCTGATGATCCTCAGCATTTCGATCCATGGAAGCACTTGTGGACGCCTGAGAACTCTCAGCCGCGTGAGATGAGCGACTCGATTGGTGGGGCGGCAACGGTACATTTTGTCCGCGTGGCGTAGCAGACCCAGGCTCGGTAGGAGTTCCACTTCCGGGCGTACCAGGGTCAAGCCCACAGGCACAGGGCGTGCAGTCACAGTTAACCGCATGTTGTCTTGTTCCCGCAGTCTTGCAGACCCTGGACGCCGTACCACACACGCAAGAGTCCTCGCTTCGGCTTCGGCTCCGAATTTGTAGAGGTCGAGTTCCTTCTGGTGCCATTTTGCGTTTGCGCATGGAAGGCACTGTGGCAAATCGGTCCGCGCTCGAGGTTTGTTCCTCTGTTAGTATGAAAGCCAGGGTCAGCATAGAACGAGTACGAGCGTGTTGATCACATCAGGACTAGACTCACCAGGACTCGGAAGGTCGAAAGACGGCCGTAGAACTGGCGTATCGACATGGTTGTATGAATCGCCAGTACCGTCAGAACGAGAACGAACAAGTTTGGAGATGGAAGCTCTCTGTTCCTTGTCAATTTTCGACTTTTGCGAGGATGAAGACGGCCCTCGGATGGTGGGGGTATTGGATGTGTCGGACAGCGCAATACGGATAGCCTGTTCGGTAAGCTCGGCCGTACTCGCAGCCTCTCCCTTCTCACCTTCCGTCGTGGACCAAGGCGAGCTCGGACCGACTACAGAGGGACGAGGTGTGGAAGAGGTAGGAACGGAAATCAAAGCTGACGTACGTCCCTGCATTCGTTTCCGGACAGTCACTCGAATAGAGCCCGACTGCGTGCCTTCTTCCTGAGCCGTATTTGAAGATGGTTGTGCAGAATTGTTGACAGAGCGTGAGCTACTGTCTGAGCGCACGAAGTTGGGCCGTGGATTAGCCCGATTGTTCACTTGGAATAGATCTACGTCCTCGAAGTCGACGGGTTCGATGCGAATGTTGAGCCCTGCCAGAGCTGAGGCTGAGGACGCCGACTGCATTCGTAAAGGCAGCGTGATGGGAAAGTCGAGATCGGGTGTCCTTACTGGAGAGGGGGCGCTTGAGTTGTCGGTGCATGTTGGTGAAGGAAGAGGAGGATAGAGGAGGTGGGAGTGGTCGTTGATTTCGCTGCCGACTGATCCATACATGTATTGGGGTTGACCTTTTCGCTCTGGAGATGTCGGTATGGACACAGATACTGTGTGTTCCTCTTGTACTCGTCCTAGCGCAAGGGCGGGTGGTCGGGCAACAGGTCGTACGACCCCAGCTGGTAATGCTGAGGGATCGATCTTCACGGGATTTGACTTTGCGTGGGTGGGCGGTGGCGGCATCTGAGGTGGACTGGTGCCTCCCCTCAGGAGATGCTCTTCCGCCGATATTGTCTTGATGTCTGAGCTCTTCCCAGTGACGCTCTTTGCAAGATAGTCGAAAGCGACGTGTATGCAGGATAGCTGATGTTCAAGCTGTAGAGCGCGAGCCTCGGCTCTCGTCTTGCCTGCGGTTTGGACGGTAATCTTTTCCTCGAGAGCGGTCACTTGGTCCTCGAGATGGCGAATTCGTCCTTGTCCGAATATGTTCGTCTTGATGATGTCTCTATTCTGCGCAGACATCATCTTCTTGTCTGTAGGTTGTGAAGGAAGAGGTCATTCTTCAGCAATTACACCTTTCGTGGACTTCATCAGTCCTTCACGGCTTGAGTATACTCACAATTGTCGAACTCGTCCAGGATCTGCTGGAGAGCAATGTCTGTAGAGAATGGAGCATTGCCGCGCATTGAGAGCCGCTGCTCCTGCCGCGTGAGTGGGGCCATCGCGGCTGCCTCTGTCAATTTGATGCTGGGAGTCGATGAGGGGCGCCTGTATGCTGGGGACGGGCGGGATGCTCCTTGAGATTGAGGAAGCAGTGGCTAACCTTGACTGCCTGTCCCGACGATAGAGAGCTGCTCGATGCGGTCTTCTTGCTTGGATCGAGTGTCTCACCTTTCGCCAGTCGCAGCTAGGAAGTGGATGAGAATTGCTTGCCTCGGTATCTGGGCCAGCGCTTGCTTCTATGACCCGCGCGCGATCAGTCAGCCTTAGCACGTCCTGTGTCCCGCTCTCGCCTGCTGACTGCGCAACTTGGACCTCGATGCTGTTGATGCCGGCGATGCGATGCGATGCAAGAGGTGGGAACGCTGTGCTTCCGACTCACTTGCCAGCATGATGTTGATCTCCCGCCAGCGCTCTCGGCCGAGTCGCGTCCTTTCGCGTGTGGGATTCCAGGTCACGTGCGTAAGCCACAGACCGCCACGAACGCGCTCCCAAAAAATCACGACGCGTCCCACTCAAAAAGCGCGTTTCGCGTTCCAACCCGTTCTGAAGCAGTTCCTCGAGAATTACCACCACCACTTCCTCACGGCGAACCAACTTCGCAGGCAGCATACATTCACGCCAAACGAAGACCCGCAGACAGACGGACGGACAGAACCCGTCAAGAGGAACTTCAAGCAGCTAGGGGACAGACAGGCGCGCGCGCTCTCTCACGCATATCTTTAGCCATGACCGAAGCTGGAACAAGCGGACAGATAGGTTGGGCTGGAGCTAGAGCGGCCGGAGGAGGAGGAGGAAATGCTGCGGCCTCGACCAGCTCGTCTTCACTCCCGCAGATATTCGTCGTACAGGTTGGAGGAAGCCAGCGGCCGCTCAAGATCCATGTGCCAGAAGCGCCCCCAGGCCCAACGAGTCGACTCACGTTCCACCGCATTCCGTTCATGACGACCATCATCAAGCACGGTGGACAGGTTGAATCCATCAGTGCTCGGTCGGACGTTTGCGTGTACCACCCGGACGCGAACAACCAGAGCATTCGATTCCTTTGCAAGAATGTCAGGGACATGGCGCGACCCGTCGATATCGTTCACCCGGACTGGGCGCATGAAAGTATCAAGGCAGGACGCCTCCTCGACACAAAAGATCCCCAATGGGACTGCTTCACACGCTGCAAGATTAACAGGCAAAAGCCGCTGGGAAAATCCGGTGCAGGGATAGCGAAGGGCACAAAGTACAAGGCTAACAATGGCGTCAAGTATGTCGTCCTCACTGTGTCGGCGCCTTCATATGCCAATGGCAGCTGACCAATCTGATCATTGGTTTCAACCGCTTCCCTCAGGAGAACCAGATTCACGGAGGAGGACATCGCCTTCATCGTCAGGCAGCTCGTCGATCAACCAAACATGGCTCCATCGGGTTACAAGTTTGCGCAAGAACTCGCCCGTCTGAATGACCGCCATACTGCAGCCTCGTACCAGACCTGGGTCTCGGACCACTCGGAGCTGCTCAAGCAGAAAGTTGAAGCAGAGCGTCGCAGAATGACAGTAGCTGCCAGAGAGCAGCGGCAGCAAAACATAGCAGCTGCGGCAGACAAGCAGCCACAAAAAGGCCGTGTCCTTTCTTTTGCTGGGCCCGCAAGAGTTCTTCCAGACCGTCCTTCGGATCAGGCGGAGAATTCAGCACGACCAGCAGAGCATATAACCCAGGCAACAGCATTGGCGATCGAGTCAGGCGTATCGGAAGTAAGACGTCGCGCCTCTTCCTCTGCTGGTCCCGCAAGAGCTATGTCTGGCCGTCCTTCGTACCAGGCGGAGGCTTCAGCACGACCGGCAGAGCAGATGACCCAGTCAACAGTTTCGGCGGTCGAGTCAGGCGCATCGGAAGCAAGGGGTCGCGCCTCTTCTTTTGCTGGTCCCTCAGGAGTTGTGTCTGGCCGTCCTTCGGATCAGGCGGAGGGTTCGGCACAACCAGCAGAGCAGATGACCCAGTCAACAATGAGCGATATGGGCGTACCGGAAGTCAAGGTGGAAGACGAGGATGATGATGAGCTCTTGGATGAGCTAGAAAAGGAGGAGGTGGATCAGCGAGTCCAAAGTGTACCTTCTTCGGGCCAGAGAGCGGCCGAGACAGGGGATCGGAATTTGGAGCTATCGCCGTGAGTTTTTGGTTCTATCCGTTTCGCTACCTAGCATCAGACTTTTGCTCACTTCTTTTGTTGCCCCCATCTCAGATCGCCCCCCGGTGAATTCGAGCTAGGGGACGAAGCCGATCGTCTCTTGTTGGAACGGGAGAGACAGCGGGTTGCTGCCATTCAAGCGGCAACGAGTGCTGAGCAGCCAGCAGGCACGTCGGCCCAGGCGCAGGATTCAGTGAGGACAGCAATTGCTTCCGCTGTGACTGCTTTCGCAGGACAAATAGGAGCACAGCCTACCATACGAAAGTGGATTCCTCGCTCAAGCAGCGGGATATCCACATCTTCCACATATGCGTCGGCGATAGAGGAAGCGACGCAGTCTTCTGGACCTGCCTCTACACCTGCTGCTACTCAAATCGGTGGTACCCAGGCTGGAGATATTCCGACCCAGTCTTCTGGACTTTTCTCTACACCTGCTGCTACACAAATCGGTGGTATCCTGGCGGCAGAGAATCCAACCCAGTCTTCAGGAACTTTCTCTACACCTGCTGCTACTCAAATCGGCGGTACCCTGGCGGGAGAGGACCCAACCCAGTCTTCTGGACCGTCTTCTTCACCTGCTGATGCTCGTAATGGTGATCCTGCGCCTGTCTCGACTCTTCGGCCACCGGAAGCCACGAAACGGGCACGCGAACCCGAGCGGGCCTTCCTCATCCGCGGCCAAGTCTTCTCAGGTGTCGTCGTCCCTCCCTTCTTCGGGTGGGCCTGCGAACCTTGATTGGGAGCAGGCGCTGGCGATGGGAACACAGGTTGCGCGAGCGTATGAGGAGCATGTGTTTGCGGGTGCATCTCAGGTCCGTGTGCCGCCGGACGACTTTGAGTATGAGGAGCAAGTGTTTGCGGGTGCATCTCAGGTCCGCGTGCCTTCATCGGAGGACGAATCCGACGAATTCACCGACGATTTCACCGACGATTTCACTCCTCCACCTCAAGAGAAGGGAAGGGAGAAGGGAAAGGGAAAGATGATGTCGAAAGCTAGTGGAACGAGTCCTCGAGCTTCTACACCGCAAGCCCTCTCCAATTCTGGTGCGGATATGCATAGCCCCGACGAACTTCAGTCTTCCAGCAGAGACGAGACGGTCCCTGCGCCTAGCACCCTCGAGCGCAAACGTGCAACTAAACCGACAGACACAGGATCTGAGATCGATATCGACGAATTGCTGAGCAACAGCGCCAGCGCATAGCAAAAGCTGCTGCTGGTACGCAACTCAGCTCCAATGGATCTCAGTCTTCCAGCAAAGACAAGGCCATCTCGGTGTCCGCCACCCTCGAGCGCAAACGTTCGCCAGCAGCGACAGATTCAGGATCTGAGATGGGCCACGACGAATTGGAAGAGGATCAGCGTCAGCGCCAAGTGAAAGGCGGTTCTGCTGCTGATACGCAACCCAGTTCCAACGGGCTCCAAGCTGCTGGCAAAGACGAAGCAATCCCTGCGTCTAGCACCCTCGAACGCAAACGATCGCCTGAACCGACAGATTCAAGATCTGACATGGAGCTCGACGAACTACAAGAGGATGCCCGCCGCGAAGCGGAAGCCAGTGCTGTTGCTGATACGCCACTCAGCTCGAATGGACTCCAGTCTTCCAGCAAGAACAAGGCAGTTACTGTGTCTGCACACCCGAGCGCAACCGTTCGCCGGAAGCAACAGATTCAGGATCTGAGATGGAGTACGACGAATCGGCAAAGCATCAGCATCAGCGCCCAGTGAAAGGTAGTTCTGCTGCTGGTAAGCAACCCAGTTCCAACGGAATCCAAGCTCCTGGCAGAGACGAGGCGGTCCCTGCGTCTGGTACCCTCGAGCGCAAACGTTCGCCGGAACCGACAGATGCAGGATCTCAGATTGAGCCCGACGAGCCCGATGAACTACAAGAGCATCAGCGCCAACGCATAGCGGAAGCTGCTACTGATTCGCAACTCAGCTCCAATGGAGTCCAGTCTTCCAACAAAGGCAAGGCAGTCTCTGTGCCCACCACCCTCGAGCGAAAACGTTCGCCGGAAGCGACAGATTCAGGATCTGAGATGGAGTACGACGAATTGGCAGAGGAGCAGCGTAGGCGTCAAGCGAAACGAGCAAAACCGACACCACGTGTTTTGCCAGCGCAGAAATCAGCCATGTATGTGGACGTCTCTACATCGCCGCCGCCGCCCACGGCGATCCGTCAAGACGGCCCATCTACCTCTACCGCACGCTTCGCTTCCGTGAGCACATCTCCCATTCGCGAACTCATGCAGCGTGACGAGCGTGCTGGTGAGATCGTCCAACAACCTTTAGCCCGACGTGCTACGACGAGTAACTCCACGTCCACATCTGCGCGGCAATCGAGCGCTAGCTTCAGCCTTGGTCGCGATGAAGCGAGCGCTCGTGTATCGAGCATCCGACGTAGCCTCAGCTCACGCGATATTCGGGCAGGAGCAGTAGGAGATGCCAGCACGGACTCCCAACAGCGACTCCGTCGTAAAGCCGAAAAGTCGGAAATTCAGGCGCGAGTCTGCAAGTTGGCTTTGGACTTTGGGTTTGCCAAAACGAGTCAGCTGCGGCCGTACATGCCTAGAGATGGCGATTTGGATGAGTGCAGGGCTCGTTTGGAGCAACATTTCAACGAGATTGCGCAGCACTACGATGCGGAGGTGTTCCACGTCGTTCAGACGCTCAAGGATTGTCATGGTGATCTGGATGAGGCGTTGGGCGAGCTGGACGAAGAGGCTTTCGTTTTGCGAAGGGCGGCGAGGCGGGGTCGGATGGTCTCTATGCAGACATCCTGAAGCAGGATGTACACTCGCTCGGAATGGGCATCTACGTTATGTGCTCATAAATTGTAGAGTATCAAAGGCACACGACGGGCTGTTCTTCATCGCACTCTGCTTTGGCCCTCTCGCTGACTTTCGGTCCGTATCGAGCGATGAACAGAAGTGGAAAAGGTATGATGCTGCTTGAGATTGGTAGCATGTTGATACAGTCATGACTCGGGAAGGGGAAGAAAAGGATGAGAAAACAAATGGGAAAGGGAAGACGCGTTTGTAAGGTAGGCAGAAGATGTGTGTCAAGGGGGGATGATCGGAGGGGGCAAGCTTGTCCTAGGAGGCAAAAAAAGGTCGGTGCATATGTGGGTTGTAACCTATCTCTGCAAGCTAGTTCCGACCAACTAGAAGGGACCGAAGAGGAAGGCTTGAGGAAGAGGAAGTCCAGTTGGCGGCCAGAGGGGTCGAAATTACGTCGGAGCAGAAAATTTGTACAGGTTTCGATTGAGATGTTGGAGGGATGTGTGCTTTGCAAATTTGCAAAGCCGGGGCTGGGGAGAAAAGGGGAGAGTAGAGAGCTCGAGGTATCTTGCTTGCGTGCACCTGTTTCCGTGCGTGTGGAACGTGCCTCGCCTCAGCGCAACTCGAATGAGCCAATCGGCCGCTCGGGAACGTAACGAAGGGAGATTTGTTGGAAGCTGGAGGAACGCAGCAAGTCAGTCTTTCGTGCCTCGGCCAAAATCTGGAAATGGGAAGTCTTCAGAGATGAAAGGCAAACACTCACGGTTCACTCTGCTCAGAGTAGTAGTAGCCCACACATCGTCCCACCACCGCCTCCCGTGGACTAGGACCAGCCTTGACGCCGTCAGACTTGACCCCATCATCCACTCCACCACGCTCCGTCGACGGCATAGGCCCTTGGCGCGGACGAGTACCGCTCTGCGTCAAAGTAGCATCAAGCAAACCACGACTGCTCTGCCGGCCGACGCTCGCCGACCGAACGCCAGCCGGTCCATCAAGAACAACGTCCTGATCGGCCGCAGGAACCTGTACGCTCGTTGCAGGTGGGTCGCATACCGCATCAGCCCCAGCATCCACACCCGCACTTGGAGTCGCAGTCGAGTCAGAAGCGCTCCCACTATCCGCTTCCACTTCCACCTCCATCTCCGTCACCTCGACCCAAGCCCCACTACCCGATGTCGTCCGCGAAGTGAACGTCCTCCGAGCGGGAGTGGCCGCAGTGCCAGACGTACCACCACCACCAGCAGCGCCCGTTCCACCCTGTTCAGCGGAAGCCCGCAGTGTACCACTATGCCCAGCTGCCAACGAGGCTGAGCCAGATCGCGGTTGAGGCTGCGTCGGCACAAGCCCTGCAGCCGTAGCAGAGAGACTCCCTCGAGCCAACGTTCTCGCATACGCCGCAATCCCAACTTCCTCAGGCGCCACCGAAGCCAGATTCGCAGTCGCAGAAGCGACCGTCGGGCCTCCTGATCCTACATACGTCGGTTCGGGGTTGTGACCGTCTCCTCCGCGCGATACTGCCTCGAGATGACGCAAAGAGGCCATCGTGCGGGACATGTACGATGTCGCTGGGTTCCAAGAAGGACTGTATGTAGACGGAATGCGGCCCGTGGGGAGTTCATGATGATATCGGCGAGCTGTGGAACGGAGGCACGAGGAGCGTTGGCCGCATTCGCTGCGGAGGGATATCGGCTTGTCGGAGCGTACGTGTGGACTCATGTAAGGGAAGGGGAAGAACGGGATCGCCTTCCTCAGGGTCCAGGGCAAGGCAGACATAGTAGAAGCCTGTAATGAATGGGAAAAGCTGTCAAAAAGGGAGCCCGAAGAAATCCCCTCTCCTAATATGACAGTGCGCCTCACCATCATACGATGCGCCAGTGACATTCTTCACTCTGTGATCGGCACGAGGAATCGCTCTTTCCATCGCATAAAGACATATGGCTTGTTGAAGTGGTCGAAGCGCAGATCAGGCTTGTCGAGAAACTTTCGCAATGGCTTGAAAGGCGCGAAACGGCCCTGTGGGAAATGTGCAAATTTGAAACCTCTCTCAGTGAAATGGTCCAGGAAGGAACTTGTACTTGAGATATGCTCACCCAGTGCTTGGCATCCTGCGTCTCTGATGCGCCCCACTTTCCCGTCACAAACCCATGTTTCAATCCGATGATTTCCGCATCGAAGAAGGTGATGAGCTCCGGCCAATCCTCCGTCAGTCCACGAATATTGATCGTGCCGCACAGGTGCGATGCCTCTAGATCAACATGCTGTATGTGTAAATAAGACCGCGAATCAGTCCAAAACAGCCCGACAGAAATGCCTTACTTCTGTTTTGACATACCGTGAAGATGACAGTTACGCCATAACTGCTCTTGTCGGACGTCTGAGAACCTTCAAAACGTGCACCGGGATGTAGGCAGCCCCTCGATGTTGGAATACGACGGATGTAGGTCACATCTTGCAAAGGATCCGGCCGACCAGCATCGTAAAAAGTTCGATAGGGCTCTTGTCTCCTAGCTGCAGCAGTAGCAGGGCCGTCGTTGCCCGAATAGGGATGACCCAGAGCAGGAACGAGGTGAGTCGCCGCGGAATGCATCGAGCTGCCCATATCTGACGTCGCGCGGAAACCCTGCGAGCCTTGCTCACTTCTGCCGAAGCGCGCGGACGATCTGAGTGGGTAGCCTATGTGATGATACGGTCTGCCTTGCACCTCTATGGGCTGTTGCCAAGCCACTCTCTCGTGCGGTGGTTGAGGCAAGGTAGAGATCCGCGGCCGACTCATCAGATGTGGTCCAAAGTCAAGGATGATGAGGGCTGTCCGCTGGAATGGGTCTGGCGATCGAGAGACATCGGAGAATGCACATGGTCCAGAGCGTTGTTCCCGAGCAATGGAACTCTGTCAGAGGAAGACGGCACCGAGTAAGTGGATTGTGATGCATCTCGGACCGACGAAGATGGAAGTTGGCCCTCGTTTGGCGCTTGAGACCGTGATGCAAGGCGCGAATGCGAACCCTGCGCCCGAGACTCGAACGACGCGGGTTCCCGTGCTCGAATATCATCGTCAGCAGGCTGATCGCTCAAGAGCGTCCGTCTGCACTCTACACAGAGAAGCATGGCAGCTTCCGCTGGCGTCACAGGGAAAGGCGTATCTCTGCTCGAGCTCTGTGAGAGAGCCAGAGGATTTGGGTCGGCGATAAAGCCGGTACCAGATGGCACAGGCGTGTCGCAGGCTGAGCAATACCTGGAGGAGCGCGGTCCAAGAGGAGGCAGGCTTACGTCCAGAACTTCTTGCTGTTGTTGATGTGTGTTTGCTGAGCGCGGTATGCTGCTGGATCCGCTGCTGTTGCTGATGTGATTGCTGCTACTGCCGAGGCTGCTCCCGCTTATCGTCGAAGCTGCCGATGGCAGAGTCATGGACGGACCTGGCGTCATCGTGTGTGTACGTATGCTCTCCCGCCCGCAGTCTTGAGGACGCGAAGAGAAGCTGTTGTTGATGTGATCAGAGGGAGACCGCGGCGACCCAAGGGCAGAAGGGGGGGATGTTTAAGGGTTCGAGATACCCCGGGTTGTGGAGAGGAAAGCGGGAACGCGAGGCTCCTGCTGATCGTTTATAGGGAAGAGGCACGCGCTGATACGCGTCGCGGGTCGTGGTAGCTCTCACTTGAGCAGCACGCGCGCGTCGGTGCTTGACTGCTGAGCGACACTTGAGTGCGCTGTTCCTACTCTGATGATGTGATGGTGTCAGGGTTGATGCTGATGGTGTGAGGTCAGGAGAAGCCCCTCCCCTCCACCTTTCGCTCTCCACTTGACTCTTTCACCCCAGCCCGCATACATGCATACAACCAGCATACATGCAGTCACATCTCACATTGCTACTGTTGACGCTGCCATCGTCGCCCAGAGTGCGAGGCGGCATCGAGAGGGCTCCCAAAGTCCCAACTCCCGCTCGTGTGACTTTGGTTCCGGCAGCTCAATTGAGATTTGCCCGAGGTGCATACATGCACAGGCCATTGACGCAGTCACTTTAAGGGAACTCCCATAGCATGTATCTGGGGTTCATGATTGAGAGCTCGATCCATCAAGTACATCCTTCAGACTCGTCTTCGCGCTGCCCCGCGACAATGGCTTGCGTTGCGTCTCCGAGGGCGCCCATCCAATCTGAACATGAGAAAGCAAGGGGTCAGAAAAGGGACAGAAGCATCGACCTCAGCTCGCAAGGCAAATTAGGGAGCTCACCATGTAAATGATGTTGAACGTGGCCGGCACACCCTCTGTAATCTCCGGCTCCTTATACCCATCCTCACCCACAAGCTCGACCTGTCCCGCTTCCTCACCACCGCCCCCGATCTCATGCACCTGCCCATCAGGCGTCTTGAATTTACGAGGTCCTTCCTTATGCAGTGCTTCGTAGATGGCCACACTCGCCAAGAGCGTATCCCTCTGAAGTAAAGTCCGACGTCCTGCCACAGCGTTGGACTCGCCCATCAGACGCAGGTCGGTCATCAGCTCCATGCTCGATGGGTATCGTACCGTCAACTCATCGACGTCCACAGTGGGCAAGGTGAAGCCTGCCCTTGTGAGGAGTGAAGCCATGTCGCGCGAGTCTGCAAGCAAGAAAAGCCAAGCCAATAGTTAATGAGTACGGGATCAACCTTTAACAGAAGGGCATGGAATGGAAGCAGAAGGAAACTCACCAGCCATTGGACTAACCCGTGGACTAACCCCACCCTCCCTCTCCATCTCCGCCAACTGCAAACTCGTCCTGAGCTCAAACAACGTATCCCCACCTGCCATAGCTCCAATGAACACCCCGTCAGGTTTGAGCATTCGACGAATCTGGATCAAAGTGCCGAGGAGATCGTTCGTCCAGTGTAGCGAGCCGGCGCTGATGACCATGTCTACCGTGCCTTCTGCTAGATGAGGAGATACATTGGAGGAGAGAAGAGGGTTCTCTTCGTCCAGCAAGATGCGTTCCGTTTCAACTGTGTTAGACAGAAATGAAGGGTCAGTGAGTGCGCGCGCGCTCCCTGTCGGGCTGGAGCGAGCCCGAGCAGATCTGGTACTCACAAGAGAAAGTCTCGTCCAAATTTGTGTCGCGGTACAGCATCGCCTCTGTAAGATACACGGAAGAGCCTCATCAGCGCGCGCGCGCGCGCAACCACCAAAGCCTCATCCTTTCCCCCACTCACCAGAACTATCACAAAGAAGAACCTTCTTCAACCCCATCCTCTCTCCCTCCAAGAACTTCCTAACCAAACCCGCCCCACTCCCCAAATCAACAAGAACCTCAACCTGCTTCTTCACATCTTTAACCCTCTCGCCCACACTCTCCGCCACCATCTCGCGCACATAGTCCACCTCCCTCGAGTCCGATCCCAGCGCGGCTCGAGACCGTTGCAGAAGCTTCGCATTCCGATCGAAGAGCTGCGGTGGGGCTGGGGCTGTACCTGGTGGAGAGGGAGGCGGAGAGGTCGCTGAGGCGTATGTCCGACGGAGGCATTGGGCCGAGGAGCACGGCAGTCTTGAGGATGATGGTCGTGCAGCGGGAACGATGAGTCCAGTACTGTTGAGCACGGGCCGTGAGCGGGAAGCCCACCGGAAGAGCTGCGAGGTTGAGCTCATTTTCGACGAAGAAGAGTAGTTGTTGGGAATGCGGTGCGCGCGCTGCTTTCAAGGAAGGAGAGGGTAGGAAGCTAGAGCAGAGGAGAGGGAAGTGCAAGTAGTGGTCGTGGTGCAGATCATCAACCCTTCAGCATCATGTCAGCTCTCCCAGGATCTTCTTAAATTCCTACACAGCACGTGATCTACTAGTCCAAAAGGGTGACGTCGGTGCAATGGAGACCGCAAGACTTCGAGCAACTCAACTGGCAACCCGGCAGGCATAGATCATTGATGAGGAGCTCCATCAGAGAGAATATCGGGTAGCGGGACTGACCGGCTTGCCAGTACGTAAGGATGCGCGAGACGCAGTATAGGTGCTGATGATGAAGACATTCGTTGCTCCCGGACGGATTGCGGTGATGCGGATAGTGGTAAGTGGGACTCGCCCCGACAAGTTGACGCTCTCTCGATCACCCTTTGATCATCCGACCGTTGGGAGCCTTTATATAGGCAACACAGACGTCTATGTCGGAAAGCCGAGCAGCTGGGTGCTCGTTCGAGTGGGGGTTAGGATCTCTGATTAGGAAAAGAGTGTCCTACGCCGTCGCTCGTTCGAGCCCCGTGTACGTTTGTAAGCGCGGGCTTCCTTTTTGCCTCTATTTTTTTTTTACTTCTTGGACTAGAAGTACCTTGGTATTGGCCATGGCTCAAGGAAGAGGTGCAACTCGCCATCAAGGCAGTTCAACCAGCGAAGTAAAGGATCCAGGCTCCGCGTATCAGTACCAAGGGATGAGAGTTGTGATACAGCGGAATGGTTACAGGCTTCAATGACTTTGTATATTCAGGAGCATCTACCAATTCAAGAACGAGGGATGTGGATTGTGGATGCAGCTTGAAGCTTGAAGCTTGAATAACATACATAACTGGTGGGATGCAATGACTTTGACGTGCGCGAACAGAATTTATTAGCTTCCATCCTTCGGTCCCGACTCTGACCATCAGGTGGCTGGGAAAGCGAGGTATAGGAGAAAGAGGCCCAAATCAGAATTGTATCGTCCGCGGTCCAATTATCGTTGCTCTAGTCAAAAGGCCGACGAGGCGCTTCGTATATATGTGGTCGCAGAAAGCCCCACCCGGTCCGCCCTAGGTCCGCCTTGCGAAGATGACAGGATAGTCGGGTAGTCAGCGTCGATGTCTTCTCGGATGTGCGTCTCGATCGTATTTACCACCCGCAGTGGCGCCGTCGATGCTGGGATGGAAGGCGGTGTGGTCGACTGAGATAAGTATGCCTCGAGCTGGCCTGATGATGTTCGTCGGAATGAGGCTGACGGTCGCATCGCTGCTTCTGGACTGTGGGATCTCCCGACCTGCGCACGATTGGGAGCCGGGGGAGGGGAACCGTGCAGGTCTGCCATATGCCCGAGTCTGAATCACTGCTGACTACCGTCCGCTCCGCCATCGACAGAAGTTCGACTTTGCCGCGAGTCCCATGTCCACCCTCTAGTGGGGTATGTACTGCGTCCGTAACTCTATCATGTGCTCGTCCTTCTAAAGGGATCTGAGCGGCGTTCGTCGGGCAGGCGGGATGGGTACTTTGCGACGATGTCTTGATGCCCGAAGAGGTGACAGCAGTCGAACTGCTGCTCTTGGGAGGATGTTTGCTCTTCTCGGACTTCCAATCCGCTCGCAGAGCTTGAGCTCGCTGTAGCCACAGGAGCAGAGGGAGGTGCTGCGATGCTGCGGCTGGAGCTGGAGCTGGATGAAGATACCGCCGGGTCCGCCGCGGAGCGTTTCTTGGTCCCGTGAAGTACTACCGCTTCTTGAACTTCTGGTGCCTGAAGCACCATGCCCACCCATCATGGCTTCCTCTGTCGATTACGATGACTTGCAGCTGCTCCCCCTCGAGACGAAACTGGCAGCATCGTGGGTCTGGCCCATTGAGGCGGAAGTCCCGTGACCGTCTGCACTGGCGCCAGCTTCGGAAGGAGGAGGTCGGTGTGCATCCCCGCTGGTGTCTGGAAGGAATTGCTTGAGCTCTTCCAGAAGGGCGGTTGCATGGCTCGGAAAGCTGTTTCACTTGAGCGTAAACCTGTCCATAGAATATCATAGGAATCAGACGTGAGCAGGGAAGAACACCATTGATAGCAGACAAGAGCATGAACTTACATCGCGAATTGGCCGCTGCCCCTTGTGAAAGGAGGCGGAGATGTCGCTGAGGCGTATGTCCGACGGAGGCATTGGGCCGAGGAATCGGGCAGTCTTGAGGATGATGGTCATGCAGCGGGAACGATGATTCGAGTACTGTTGAGCACGGGCCGTAAGCGGGAAGCCCAACGGAAGAGCTCGAAAAGAAGAGAAGCTGTGAGCAAAACGGTGTGCGCGCGCTGCTATCAAGGAACGAGAAGATGGGAGGCTAGAGCAGAAAGGTGGAAGTAAGTAAGTGCAAGTGAGTGAGTGAGTGAGTAAAGCATTCACGTCGCTAGGATCCACTGATAGCGTGAGAAGCGACCGGAAGCTGCACACTCCACCATTAGACAGGTAGTGAAAGCAGAAGGAGAGGACGGTGCAAGTAGTGGTCGTGGTGCAAGATCATCATCCACTCTTGCGGCCATGTCAGCTCTCCCTCGGTTGGTTCAGTCAAAATATCCTTTAAAGTATTAACGGAGAGTCGGGGACAAACTTCAGAGACAAACCACATGGCAATCTCTCCTTCTGATCGTGATTGAGCACTGCGACTGTGTTCCTCGCCACTGTTTTTGACTGACCCTCGTGGCGACCCCAGCCCGACCCCTGCACACAAAGGGGAACGACTCCATGGACCTTCCACGTGGGGTATTTTCAAAAGGTCATCCAAAGTGGACCATTTCCTGAAAATCGCTTTTCGATCCCACTCACTCCCGCACTCCCTCCCTCACGGCTCACTCACAGCTCACTCACTCTGATATCTGATGGATTCATTCAACGTCCATCATCCACAACCACGACTGCAGCGGCAGGAGCTATCATCGGAACAACTGCAAAACAGTGTTGATGTGAGTGAACATAATGCAAGCCGAAGTGTAGAATGAGTAGATAACAGGTTCGGGCTTACCGTTGTCTCTTCCTTTAAAGTAAGTATTAACGGAGAGTCGGGGACAAACTTCAGAGACAAACCACATGGCAATCTCTCCTTCTGATCGTGATTGAGCACTGCGACTGTGTTCCTCGCCACTGTTTTTGACTGACCCTCGTGGCGACCCCAGCCCGACCCCTGCACACAAAGGGGAACGACTCCATGGACCTTCCACGTGGGGTATTTTCAAAAGGTCATCCAAAGTGGACCATTTCCTGAAAATCGCTTTTCGATACCACTCACTCCCGCACTCCCTCCCTCACGGCTCACTCACAGCTCACTCACTCTGATATCTGATGGATTCATTCAACGTCCATCATCCACAACCACGACTGCAGCGGCAGGAGCTATCATCGGAACAACTGCAAAACAGTGTTGATGTGAGTGAACATAATGCAAGCCGAAGTGTAGAATGAGTAGATAACAGGTTCGGGCTTACCGTTGTCTCTTCCTTTAAAGTATTAACGGAGAGTCGGGGACAAACTTCAGAGACAAACCACATGGCAATCTCTCCTTCTGATCGTGATTGAGCACTGCGACTGTGTTCCTCGCCACTGTTTTTGACTGACCCTCGTGGCGACCCCAGCCCGACCCCTGCACACAAAGGGGAACGACTCCATGGACCTTCCACGTGGGGTATTTTCAAAAGGTCATCCAAAGTGGACCATTTCCTGAAAATCGCTTTTCGATCCCACTCACTCCCGCACTCCCTCCCTCACGGCTCACTCACAGCTCACTCACTCTGATATCTGATGGATTCATTCAACGTCCATCATCCACAACCACGACTGCAGCGGCAGGAGCTATCATCGGAACAACTGCAAAACAGTGTTGATGTGAGTGAACATAATGCAAGCCGAAGTGTAGAATGAGTAGATAACAGGTTCGGGCTTACCGTTGTCTCTCAATGACTCAATCTGACATTCATAGGTGCAGGGAGGACATAGCCCATAGGGCACAAAGGAGAAGCACGTTTCGAGGGAGCTAATTGATACGAATCTTGCTTTGATCTGCTCATCTGGAATCTGGATTCTGGTTCTTGACCTTCAATCACCCCAGCTGACTTCCTTCGATCTGCTATCTGGTTCCTCTAAATCCTGTCTTCACTTCAGCTATTCAGCTGACTTACTCTTTACTCCCAAGTCCCACTCGCTTCTTCCTTCTCCTCCGTTTGTTCCTATTTTTCTTATTTTTCTCCCTCGCAGCTCGCTGTACTCATGCTCCCTGTTTCCAGAATCCAGCCTCAAGTCAACTTTCCAAGAGCTTGGTGTCCTCAACTCCAACAACTTCTGCGACGTTTATTCCACCGGTCTCAGCCTGAAGAACCAGCAGGTCCTCTTCGGCATCAAGGCTGCCCTGCCCAACCGCGTCAGATCGTCCCAGAGCCTCTACGTTGTTACCGGCACTCGTCTCATCGTTGTCGTCCCTGCCTCCATCACCAACCTTGCCTACAGCTAGTCGTTCTGCCTGCCTGAAGCTTTCCTCCTTGCGCCTTACTCGAGCAGCCCTATACCTCACTCAAGCAGTCATCAAGTTCGATTGTCCTTTCATCCTCAAGTTCGGACATCAAGACTTCCAAGGCTGGCCCACCGCCCATGTCTGGCAAGGTGCCTGTTCAATGTGAGTACGAAGAGCGAGAAGACGAGGATGAGGATGACGACTCGCCAGAGCTGATACGAGCATCAAAGAGGACGAACCTCTGGTCGAAGAGATCGACGAATCTCCCATCTTGCGCTCACAATCACGACGCAGTACCCTTCCTACCCTCCCCCCATCCTCTTCCCTCCGCAGGATCGAGCTCGGGAACGACATGGAGGACGAGATGCGCGAGGAAGAAGGAGGAGTGGGGAGTGAAGATCTCACCTATCCAAGCTACCAGTCTACCACGTCGAATCTCCATCCTCACCAGGCTATTCGACTGCCTCAACAGCTACCTCCACCGCCTCTTCTGTCCATTCGCACCAGCATCATCTCTCTCAACGAAGCGTCATCGACCTCTCGCAGCAATACCAACCATCCTCCTTCAGCTCGTCGGACCCAGCTATACTCGTACCAGGTGGTGGAGGTGGGGGGGCCTAACACGCCTCCTTCTCACCGACACCAATGTCGATCTCTACCACAGGATCCAACACGGCCATCTCACATACCCCATCTCTTTTTCCCGATCCCACCACCAACCAGAGCGGAGATGGATCTTCATCCATTGCTGGTGGGTTCATCATTCCCCAGGGCCCCTTTGCCGGTGGTCTCACGACGGAGGGCGAGAGAGGTGACGAAGAAGCGCCTATGGACCTCGACTGAACCGAGGGAGGTTGGAAAGCACCCCACATCTCAATCCCGACGCCACAGCATCAAGCAAGAACGAACATCAAAGTCTCAGACTCATCAAAACCAGCAAAGCAAAGCAAGAATTTCCAAGTCAAGCTAAATGTCCTGTCCAAATACCCTGCAAGCACTGCAAGGGCGAGGGAGGGAGGCGAGGATGCTGGATGCTGAGGCGAGAAGGGGAGAGAGGAAGGCAAGGCAAGGCGAAGACGGATGGTCGGGACCGACAGGGGAAGGGAGGGAGGGAGGGAGGGAGGGAGGAGGAGGGAGGGAGGGAGGGAGGGAGGGAGGGCAAGGCGAGGTTGAGGCGAGGCGATATGATCGGCAGGAGGGGGAGGAGAAGATGGGGAGGAGGACGAGAAGAGGAAGGAGGAGGGGGAGGAGAAGATGGGGAGGAGGACAAGAAGCGGAAGGAGGAGGGGGAGGAGCAGGGGCAGATGGAGGATGAGGATGTTGGGCAGTCTTGGGACGAGGTCGAGGAGACGAGGATAGTCAGTCCTGAGGTTAGGGCGAAGGAAGAAGGTCAAGGGAGGAGAGCGAGGGAGGGAGGGTTGGCGGTATCGAGACGAGGCCGAAGGAGGGAGACGAGGGAGAGAGGCGAGTAAGGAGGGCGAGGCGAGGGTGGCGAGGCGAGGGTGGCGAGGCGAGGGTGGCGAGGCGAGGGTGGCGAGGGAGGGAAGGTTGGTCTTGAGGCGAGGGAGAGGTAGGGTAAAGCGGGTGAAGGGTGGCTGCGCCACCCTGATGCCGCGCATCCACACTTCAGTTAGGACTCAGGCATTCAGGCACTCAGGCCTCAGGACTCAAATCTTTATCATGAACTTTGCCTGTGTTTCTGGAAAGCAACGGGTACTTCTACAAAACGTCTTGGTTGAGTATGTGACAATCGTACAGTAGTCGAGAAGCATAGAACAGACCGACAGGGAAATGCCCGAAAACGAGACTCCTCACATCTCACATCTCACAGGTCACATGTCACAGGTGACAGTGTGACACGTTATGTAAGACAGGTGAGAAGTTGACGCTCGCCCAGGGGGCGAGCGAGTAGTCCCTTGTATGAGTCGGTGAGCGGTGAGCTCGCTGCCGGAAGAAGGGCCGTGGGATCTGAGCGCCCGGTCCTTCCGAAGGCTCAAGATAGCAGCTTCCGTTCTTTCTGTTTTCTTCTCTCTTCTTCTCTTAAATCAATCACTCATAACCCTGGACACATCGCACACATAGCAGTGTTCTCAGGTAGCAGTGTTAGTCTTGCTCTTCAGAGATCTGATCGTAAGAACGCCTTCTTTCACACTTAACTTTACAGTGGTCACACCGTTTCTCAACTTGGTAGCTTTGCCCATTCTCTCCCCGAGCAGGACAACATGTCGTCGAAGAACACTACCAAAGATCCAGCAGCGGCTGGATCTGGCCCGTCAACTGGAACTACGCCATCCGCGGCCCAACGCTCCAGGATATACTGGACGCCATCACTCAGCTCGGCACCAGAGTCAGTACGCTCGAGCGCACCGCCTCTGCTACGGTGCCAGTCAGTGCTGAGACCGAAGATCCTTTCGGACCTGGTCCAGGACCAGCTGCGACTACGGCCACCGCGGCCGTCAAAGCAGAACCCCGCGCCGAACGCGTTGCTTTCCTTCGGGGAGATGCCCCCGGTGGGCGGTACTTGCCCTACGGCAGCTACACACCCGCCCTGCATCCTGGACCGAAACCTGGTCCACAGGGCCTCACCCCTGCCGACGACCCAAGTCGTGCACGCGGTGCATCTGGAATGATGATCCCACTGACTCCTCACAATGTCTCGACCGCTCGAGCCTCGGAGTCGGTCACACGCGCGGCGGACCCTCGGGCAACAGCTCGCGAACGAGCTGCTGCTGCACGTCAAGCCATTCAGGAGGATCCGCAAGACGAAGCCTTCAAGGAGTACTCTCGCCGCCTCTTTCCCGCGTACTTCCGGCACGCTGAAATGCGCTCGCCGCAAGCATCGGATGAGCTGCTTGTCAGCGAGGTGGAAAAGCAGCTGGTCATCGATTGGGAAGATCAGCGCAACGCCAAGGGTTTTGCAAGCGGTGCCGGCATGAACACACACATGTCCCGCCAATCACGCATCAATCCCGCTGCGTTCAAGGGCGTCACCAAGCTCACACGCAAGAATTGGCGACAGTGGGTGTCGGAGGTGCAGGCGATCTTATCTCCTGTGCCTTTGGCGAATGAACACCTCGAAGGTATCATTCACGGCGCCAAGTATGATGGCTCTCAGCCTGAATTGGTGCATGATCGATACGATCTCCTTCTGGATAAGGAGATCGGTGCGAACCTCATTGGCACAATCGATCCGACTTGTCGGATGCCGATCTTCAATCTGCAAGGGCAGGGGGAGCATCGAGGTTCTTTCTTCTACAGATCTGTGCTCGACTACGTGCGGCGTGTGGATAGCCACACTCGTATGCAGATTCGGCATCAGATTTGGGAGGAAAAACAGGACCAGAAGGAGGAGGTCGAAGCGTATGCTGAGCGCCTCCGAGGTCTATTTCTTGACCTTCAAAGCCTCGGAGCAGTGGTGCCCGAGGAGGATCAGATTGATTATCTGCTGAAAGGAGTCGCACGGCGTCTCCTTATCACACAGAATCAAATCATGGACGACCACCACGCCGGAAAAGTCAAAACCTTTGACGAAGTGTTGGGTCGCCTTGCGCGCGCTGAAAACGCGTTGACGACGTTCCAGCGCGAGCCGGTGCATTCGAGTGCATCCGCGCAGCGAGCAGAGGCCGCTGTCGCGCCACGCCACCATAGCTCGCGCGCACCTTACAAGCCGGAGTTGCGTGGTGTGGGCTCGGTTAACAAGGGGAAGCAGGGATCTGGGTGCTTCTGGTGTGGCTCAGAGCAACATAGAATTGCTCAATGTCCTAAGTTGCAGGAGGATAAGGCCTCTGGTCAAGTCCGTGGAACAGCCCTGCAGAACATCAAGGCGCTGATCGTGCGCTGTGAAGCGCTGGAGGACGGTGCTGATCATTCCCCCACCTTTCTTTCAGACAACAGTGACGATGCCGGGATTTTCCAGGTGCTTGGTCCCGATGATGAGCCCCTGCGCGCTCACATCGATGTCAAAAGCTACACTGGTGAGCACATCGAAGGCAGCGGCGTCAACGCCAATGCGTTCGTAGTTCAGGGATCTCGGGACTAGGAGTTGTCGGCGGCGGAAGATTTTCCTCCGTCGCCACCCTTTGATCCCGGTGGACGGCCACTGCCGAGGTGGCGCCTCAAGCTTCGAGAGCAGAACCAGACCTTTCACTGGATTCTAGACTCTGGCGCCACCCACCACATCATCCCTGACAGCTCTCCTTTGTCCACAGTCACTTTCCCTTCCCCACCCATTTCCGTTCAAGTTGCCAATGGCCAGCGTTCCTTTGCTAGCCATATTGGCTCTGGGACTTTGGATTTGGAGGGAGTGAATGGCCCTATCACACTTCCTCTGAACCAAGCCCTAGTAGTTCCAGATCTTCCCGTTCGTCTTCTCTCCGTTCCCCAGCTCGTGAAAGATGGATTTCGCATCATCTTCTCCCCCTCCGGCACCTTTCTGATGCACCACGGTCACTTGACCGAAGCATTCAAGACCGGACATGGTAATGGCTTCTTTCTTCGTTCTGTGGGCTCTGGTAGCCGACAGTCTGATGTTGATGCTTACTCTTCTGCTTTCATCATTGGCATAGCTCCTGATGATCAGCATACACCCCTCTCTGATGACCCTATTCTCCTTCCCACTTCCCTCGATTCACGTGCTTCTAAACACATCTCTCCTTTTCTCTTGACTCCACACACTCCTTCTCCAATCGGTTCCCGTCTGAGTCCATCATCCCCCATTCCTACCCCTAAGCCGCAGAGCGCCTCTACAGCCCCCACGTCAAGCGACACTTATGTCCGACGAATGGTCCGTCGATGGCATCGTCGTTTGGGACATGTGGGCCTGGAAAAGCTGTTGCAGGTCGTTCGCTCCTTCATTCGGGGCCCCCAGGACATCACTGTTGAAGCTGTGCGACAGCAGCTGAAGTCTGGGGAGAAGTGTGACACCTGTGTCATCGCGAACCAGAAACACCTTCCCTTTCCTGATTCAATCTCCCGAGCTGAGTCCATACTCGCTCTAGTCCATGTCGATCTGATGGGCGCGTTCACCGGTAACTCGGAATATGCGTATGCCTTGACGATCGTGGACAACCACAGTCGTAAGACGTGGATTATCTGCCTCCCTAATAAGGAGGCCGGTACGGTACAGAAAGCCTTGGCAGAATGGGCTAAGAGTGCAGAGCGCTTGAGCGGTCAGACGCTCAAGACGCTGCATTCAGACAATGGGCGGGAGTTTGACAACTCCGCCATGTCATCATGGGCAAAGGGGCTTGGTGTGGCTTGGCGTTGGACTGCGCCAGACACGAGTGAGCAAAATGGGATTGCGGAGCGTAGAAATGGGCTTATACAGGAGAAGGGACGAGCTATGTTGATGGGTGCTCGGTTGCCCGGAGGGTTTTGGCCATTTGCGTTTCGCGCGGCGGTCTATGTCCTCAACCGTCTCCCAACGGTTGCTTTGGACGGCGGGTTTCCCCAGGAGCTGTGGTCATCTGGCTCAATCGACTTGTCGACGGTGAGGACCTTTGGATGCCTGTGCTGGGTGGTACTCTCTAAGCGCCAGCGCGGGGACGGGAAGCTGTCGGTGCGTGCCGTGCGCGGCACGTACCTAGGCAACTCAGAGGACAGGAAGGCATGGCTCGTCTACGTCCCATCCTCAGCGACGAACCCCCTCCGATACTCTCGCAACGTCGTCTTCGACGAAACCCGGACATACGACGAGGGTCTGACCTTGAGCGACCCACAGCGTCACGAGCAGCGAGGGGACGTCAACGTAGACATCGCCCTAGAGCCGCCGGGACAGCCAGCAAGGGGTCGTCGTGCAGGCCGTCACAAGGCTCCCGACGAATCTGAGTCCCCATCGGTGCCCCTCGATCAAGCTTCAGAAGAAATGATCGACCTGGGGCCGCCAGGTGACATCGTTGCCCTGGATCCCCCCTCATTGGATCATTACAGCCCAAAGACGACGATATTGAGGATGATCTCTTTCCCGAGCTCTCTTCCGACAATAGACATGAGGACGATATCAGCATCATCGAGCTGAACAGTCCCAGTGCGAGTTCCGAAGGCGGAGCGGTACCGACGGCGGACGGCATGGCGCCAGCAGACTTGTTGGGACCACTGTGGAATGACGATGATGACATTGGTGATCACCCTTCTATGTCCCCCGGCATCGGCCTTGACGATATCGATGATATTTGGCAGCAGACCCCAACAAAAGTGCCGCGTGGTGACTCAACATTGTCGGACCAACAGCTCGTGCGTTCACCATCATCGCCAGCGCGTCCCGCACCACCACCATCAGCAACCGTACCAGTTCCTCACCGTCGAAGCACACGCCTTCGAGCACTAGCGTCTGCGCGAGCAGGAGCGGTGAGTTCGTCTCTGGATCACGACAGCGTTCTGAAGTCGACCCAGATAGCAACAGAGGCGTTTTGCTACGCCGTCATGGAAGCCAGTCGGTCGAGTGCAGATGGAGTGGAATTGGAACCCGCATCATTGGCAGTGGCAAAGGGGCGCAAGGATTGGGGTGATTGGTATGCAGCAATGGGAGAGGAAATGGAGTCACTAAGGTCTATGGAGACTTGGAGACTGGTGCCACGCCCTAAAGGCAGGAGTGTGGTGACGTGTAGATGGGTGTTCAAGCTCAAGTTGAATGCGGAAGGCCAGGCAGAACGTCGGAAAGCTCGGCTGGTAGCACGGGGTTACAGCCAAAAGGAGGGGATCGATTTCTCAGAAACCTTCGCCCCAGTTGCTCGCATAACCACCATTCGCATCGTCATCGCCCTCGCCATTCAGCATCAGCTCATCGTTCATTCCATGGACGTCAAGACAGCATACCTGAATGGGAAGCTCCACGAGACGATCTACATGGAGCAGCCGCAGATGTTCGACGATGGGTCTGACCGGGTGTGTCTGCTCCAGCGCGCAATCTACGGTCTCAAGCAGGCTGGACGGCAATGGCACGAGACGATCACCAACAAGCTTCTCGAAGCCGGCTTCAAACAACTAGTCAGTGAGCCTTGCGTCTTCATTCAGCGGCACAAAGGTCAAATGCTGGTAGTGGCGGTCTACGTGGACGATCTGTTGCTTGCGGGCTCGAGCGAGGCAATCATCGTCGACTTCAAGCAACTGTTGAGCTCGTGGTTTAACATGACGGACAACGGGCCACTTTCGTACATGCTCGGCATTAAAATCGCATTCGGCGATGACAAGGCGCGACTGAGCCAATCAGCATATGTGGAGGGAGTGTTGGATCGGTTTGGGATGAAGAATTCAGCGCCGGTGCCAACTCCCATGACACAAGCAGGTTCGGATCTTGGACCTAGGGAGAACGGTCGTGCGACGAAGGAGGAGATTTTCTGGTTTGCCTCTCTGCTGGGTTGCCTCTTGTGGATCGCACAATGCACCCGTCCAGACATTTCATTTGCAGTCTCAAAGCTTGCTCGTTATATGGCTAATCCTTCTTCTGATCATTCTAAAGCAGCCAAGCGCATTCTTCGGTATTTGTCTGGAACCCGACCCTTGGCCTCGTGTACGCTCGGAGTAGCGAACCGCAAATCGCAGCATACAGTGACTCCGACTTTGCTCAGGATCGATGGACTCGGAGAAGCGTCTCTGCCTACACGGTCTACTTGTACGGAAACCTCGTCAGCTGGCGATCTCGATTACAGCCGACGGTCACAGTCTCGACCGCGGAAGCAGAGTACCTCGCCCTCTCGGAGGCAGGCCGAGAGGTGCGCTGGATCATTACTCTACTTGGGGAGCTTCATTTCAGCCTACAGGAGGCGGTGCCCATCTTCACAGACAATCAGGGCGCCGAGGCTATCAGCAAAAATCCGGAGGCACATGGCCGGACGAAGCATATTCCCATACACCATCATCTTATTCGAGATTACCAGAAGGCAGGCTACGTACAAGTAGGACGAGTGGACACCGACGCCAATCCGGCCGACATCCTGACGAAGGCGGCAACACCATCTCGATTTGCGGACGGCATCATGCAGCTAAGGCTGCAAGATGTAGAGGTTAAGGGTCAATGAGGGAAAGGGCAGATTTCGGTAGAACAGCGGATGGCTGCGGCAGGATGATCAGGATGGGATACGGCAAGCTTGGGACAGTAGCGCAGATGAGGCATGCAGAATAGGGCAGGGAGCTTGGAGCAGAGATATGCGGAGCATGGAAGTCGGATTCGGAAATGAGGTGATGGGCCCGGGCGGTAATCGGTGGGTGGTGGGCGGTGGCTGGTGAGCATGAGCAGAGATGAGATGATGCGGTAAAAGGGCGAGGACGGCGTGCGGTACCTGAGCTGGCGGACCAGGCGATTGGCGATGCCCACCGCATCAGGATTCAGGAGGGAGAGTCAAAATATATGAGTCGGTGAGCGGTGAGCTCGCTGCCGGAAGAAGGGCCGTGGGATCTGAGCGCCCGGTCCTTCCGAAGGCTCAAGATAGCAGCTTCCGTTCTTTCTGTTTTCTTCTCTCTTCTTCTCTTAAATCAATCACTCATAACCCTGGACACATCGCACACATAGCAGTGTTCTCAGGTAGCAGTGTTAGTCTTGCTCTTCAGAGATTGTAGCCTGGCTGAAGCCAGAGGTCCCCGAACTGGTAACGTGGCTACATGATAACTAAAATTTAGTTTCCAATCTTTATGACGTTCTAACGAGTAACGCTGCTTTCTGGTTGTTGGTGATTCCAATTTTCAAGGTATTATTAATGTTTCAACGGCCATGACCATGATGTTATAAAAAAATCTTGCAGCAATGTATTATGTAGGAAGGCCAAAAATATAAGCACATGGGCAATACATACTTGCAGAGCAACAAATTTTAGGGATGTCGAGACTCGAGATTGTCGAGACCCGAGAGCGGGGAAATGGGAATGGAAAGCACATGGGCATTACATACTTGCAGAGCAACAAATTTTAGGGATGTCGAGACTCGAGATTCTCGAGACCCGAGAGCGGGGAAATGGGAATGGAAAGCACATGGGCATTACATACTTGCAGAGCAACAAATTTTAGGGATGTCGAGACTCGAGATTCTCGAGACCCGAGAGCGGGGAAATGGGAATGGAATTCGTGAGCAGGTGTTACTGTTGCTAGGCAGAGTAACGAAGGGAATACGATCGGGCAGCAAAGAAGCGAGGAAAGCAAAACGTTGGAAAGCAGGTAATGAAAGCGCATTGAATGACAAAGAAAGCTTAGAGAGGGCAGAGGGTTTGTTCTGATCGTTCTTTGCTACCCATCAGTAATCAGTATACGTGCTATGGCAAGAGAATCCGCGTCGCGTCATCCTTCGCTCAGGAACTCGCCAAGAAGAAAGAGAGAATGACGAGCTGACGTCCGATGTCCTCTGCGTTGGCGGTGGTGCCGTCGAGGCCGAGGAGGAGGGAGGCGCGGAGTTGAGCCTTGGCGCGGGAGACTTCGCCCTCGGTCGGGCCGGTGGACATGCGCTAACACTCCTTGAGGGTGAAGTGGACCATGTCGTCGAGGTTGGTGTGGTTTTCGGAGACGAGGTAGATGCCCCAGAGACCGGTGTCGGAGTATGAGGTGGAGAGGTGCATGAAGGAGTTTGCGAGGTTGTTGGAGGAGATGATGTGGGACAGACGGGAGGAGAGCAAGGGGGAGGAGCCGAGGGAGCGGTCCCAGTTGCCTAGGATGGACTGGAGACGAGCATGGTGAAGTAGTCGGTGGACTTCCAGCTGACGCCCTCGACGGCGATGGCGAGGTTGCAGGTGGGCATGGTGTCGTCGCGGTTCGTCCACGTTGCTTGTGTTGTCGGAGGAGAAGAAATGGAGAAGGGTGAAACCCAAGACGATGCAATCAATGGAAGAGTAGGTCGCGAGCATGCGCCTATTCGGCGATCTGGGGACGAAGCCGCTTCTTGTGGTAGTCCCATTCCAATCGTACCTGACGTTCCGAGAGGTATGGCCGTTGAGGGTCCTTCAAACTGATCACGAGGTTGCCCTCTTCGTCGATGATGAAATCCAGAGCAAGCTCGGAGGCAATGTCGGCGAGCATGCGGTAGCAGATTCGATGATGCTTGACGGTGATCTGGTCCTGCATCACGATGTATAGGATGATGCATGCGAGCACTAGAGGGGTCTTTGGCGTAGTCTTCAGAGTCACGAACATGCTCTTTGCGAGGATCTTGCCTTTGTCTTGAAGTATCCTCGCAAATACTCGGCTGAGAGGCCCGCAACGCGGCGGAGGATCGGCGGAATAAGGGTGTTGGTTGAGTGATCTTTGAGTTGATGGGATCCTCTTGGAGCCGGGAACTTGATTCGGATGAGCCAGATTTGAAAGCGCATTCTTGTTGTGGTCGATCGAGGGGCTCGGAAGGCCTAGGGGACCGGACCGATTTCGTTGTAGAGGCGTTGCGTCGAACGGTCGGGACAGCATACTGGGGTCGACTGAGTGACTCGTGAAGGCGAGGATGCCAGAGCCATTTGGTTGTAGAGGGGTTGCATCGAAGGGTTGGGACAGTAAATCGGTGTCGACCGATTGACTCGCGAAGCCAAGGAGACCAGGGCCATCTGGCTGTGGCAGGACGGCATCGAAGGGTTGGGAGAGCAATGAAGAGTACTCGTCGAAGTTTGGAGACGGCTTCTCGAAGGGAATGAACGAGTTCGAGAAAGGGTCGATGGGGTTCGGTGTCTGCTGTACCCATCCCGCTCCACCAAGATTGAAACCGGGTTGACCGAGAGTAACTTGTCCGGAGGGAGTTGGGTAGCTTGGAGCAACCGTACTTGTTCCGAATCCTGCAATGGCGGGCAGGGTGAACTCTTGCATCGTCATCGCATTGATGAAATCGATTTCGGCCTGGGTTAGGTAGTTTGTGTTGCCGGAGTGGGACGGTCGGGTACAACTGTGCTGGTTCCGTGTGCTGCGATACTCGGGAGCGTGAACTCTTGCCCCTTCGTCGTCTCGTTCAGGATTCCGTGGTCAGATCGGTTGAGAGTTAGTCGTGATGCGCGTGCTTGGTGGTCGGGGGAATACGTGCTGGTCGCGTCGGTTGCCATCGCCGGCATGGTGGATTCCTGTTCGAGCATTCTTTGGAACGTAAGAGTTGTTTGTCAGTATCAGCTGATGGGATGCTATAGGGGTTTTGGTGAGTACTTACCCTTTGCTGTGCGCTGCGTTCATGTCTCCGTGTATTGCCATCGCCGGCATGGTGGATTCCTGTTCGAGCATTCTTTGGAACGTAAGAGTTGTTTGTCAGTATCAGCTGATGGGATGCTATAGGGGTTTGGTGAGTACTTACCCTTTGCTGTGCGCTTCGTTCATGTCTCCGTGTGTCAATGCGGTCAAAGCCGTTGTGGTCGCCTTCCATAGCTCGATCGCGCTTTCCAGCATCTCATCCTCCACAAGAGACACGTCGGCTCGTACCTTGAGGCGGGCCGTCGTCGACGGGGACAAGATGGGAAAGGTTGCGCGTCGATCTCGATCTGCTGTCAAGTCTCGGTGGGTTGCAGTCGCGTGGTAGAGCATCTCGGTGCTGCTCATGTGAAGCCCTGCGTCAGCAGCGCGTCGCAAATCAGCCATAACTTCTTCGAAAACGGCGTACTGGTGGGGATCATGGTCGAATGCTGTCCTTGCCATGCGAAGCAGGTTCAGAAACGGCCGTGAGTGTGATCCGTTGAGGGAAACCGGCCACATTTTTCTGCGTTGTGAATGTGATAGTCAGCGCGACGGGAAGAGGCAGAACGCGAAGTGTTGGTCTACGCACTTAAATCAATTCATCGCGCGCGTTCCAGCATCCAACACCGCCGGGACGCGTCTTGCATTGGAGGCGTCGTTGTAACGTGTCCAGTCTTGCGCACCTGCCATTGTATATGGTGGAGCTGCAGTAGTATTGGTTCGTAAGAATAATGTCGGCAATGAATGGTGCGCAACGTGGAGGTGGAGGCCGGAGGGTTTAGTGCCGAGGCACTGTTCTTGTTTGACAAATTTACTACTCTCCAGTGTCCTGTCTCTTATCTACGGCATCAGCAACTCAGTAGTCAGTAATAATTCACAGACCACAGGAAGGATTGCAGGCGGCTTCAGCGCCGCTAGCGCTCAACCTAAGGTCAATGTTCTCCGTTAATTGATGTCGACCCTTAATTGATGCTTGATGCTTGATGCTCGAGAACGAACGAAAGGGGCGCCTTGGCGGGCCCCTTCGAAGCTTCAGAAGATCCACACAGAAAGAAACATCATCCTTTGCATATGTACGCCCTAAAGCGTACTAAGTCCTTGAAGAACGTCGCACGGAAGGCGAAGGCGGAGACTGACGCTTGATGCTTGATGCTTGATGCTTGATGGTTCAAAGTATATGTAGAGGTCAATGATCTCCTTAAATTGCAGTCAGGCTTAATGAAAGTTCTTTCTAATTATACATGCTAATTATGCATGGCCCGCTCCGGGATGCTGCGGCGATGAGGCTTGACGGCGAAAGCGTACTCTACAGCATGTTACCAGCACTTGCTTCGCAAAGTCGCAACTGACCATCACATCTATCTGGACTTCACCTGCACCTTCAGGCTTCAGGGCTTAGGCGTCAGGCGTCAGACTTCGCCTCAATTCCTTCATCCGCCTGCATTCCTTCTCCAGAGCAGTATTTTCTCAAGCACACTTGCCATTCTCTCCATTCTCCTGCACTGGGCCCCACGATGAACACGGAAGACTCTATCCAGCGGAAACCTTGTGCAGCGGAGGACTCAGAGTCAGGGTGGCTGCCATGGAAACCGATGCCAATCCTTCTGCTTCGACGTCCAAAGGTGAGCAGCCTATATAAGGGTCGACGTTCTCGAGACTTGATATGGCTGATTTCTGCATCTCCCCCAGTCTTCTCTCCATACACATCATCTCCACCTCCCATTCCTCCCTCCCTAACATTCGCAACCTCCTACCTTACGGTTCCTCGACTTCCCTACACAGACACTTGCCGCCTTCGACTTTGGCCGTTAACGACAACATTCCATCCGTCCGAAATCCCTCCATCCAGCTGCCATGACTGCTCGCAACGCCAAATGGCCCACGCATCTCGCGATGACTACGGACGTCATCTTTGGAACATCCGAATCCAAGGAGTACTCCCACAAAGTCGACTCCACGCTCTTTGGCGCCAACGAGGAACCGATCGAGGCCAAGACGCACATGTGGAATCGCAGTCCGCCGAGAGAAGGTGCTTACCAGGCGATTCATTGCCCTTTCGCTCCCAACCCGATGCGTATTAACGTGAACGACAAGGAAAGCCTGAGGAGCATCCCGGAATCGATGGATGGTATGTAAAACCTTGATATGTTCAGTGATATGTTTCCACCTCTGATCACTTCTTCATTCGCAGGAACCAACCCTGAGAACGAGTGTCTCGTTCCCATCAGCCCCTTCGTCAGCGGCACTGGTGCTATCATCGAGGTCGACGCGGACAAGAAGAAGGGCAAGATCGGGGGACTCGTGTTCTTCAACCGGCAACTCGGCTGGATCGAGTGGTACGCGAATATCTCCTTCGAGGAATCCCTGCGCTGGCTTGCGTGGTTGCTGCCGGCGCCTCGTACCCTTGTTTCGTTCGACGGTATCCTCGACAAGATCCGACCGGACGGGACGATGGACATCACCCTGCGCCGCATAACCACGTTGGATTCGGCTCCTCAGGCTCTCCTTGTCGCTCTGAAGATCGGCAGTGCCTCAGGAGGGGACCGTGCTGCCCGGATCCGCCAAGTACGGGCAGGTGCCCTCGCAAAGGCCAAGAAGGAGACGGATGATGCCGACGTCTTCACCGAAACACCTCTCAAGGGTGATGCGTCTGCTCCGGCACCGCCGTCGTCCCCTGTCAAACCGACTCGATCCGCTCCTGCACTCATGACTCCCGTCTCTCCCACCCTCGGACTCCAGACCCGCAAGCGCTGCCGCGGAGAGTGAATGCGACAGTAAGTTCGGTAACCTCACCGTGGGACGCCATGTCCTGTATACTTACGAGACAAGATCCATCAGCTTTTCCGCAGCCCGGTCGAGTACTTCCTTTTTCGACCAACCTCAAAGATTCTTTCGACCAGATGCGACCACCCTTTTTCTCGACTCCCACTGTTCTCTGTTGTTCCTCTTCCTCCTTCAACATGGAGGTTCTTCCTTTTCCAGCCTCGTCATAGATACGTTTTCTTCCTTCCAGCGATTCAGTCTCTCCCTGCGCGATTTGATGTTCTCTTTCTGCTTTTGCTTCGAATATATCTTCTTTATCCTCTTCTACTTCGCATTCGTGTTTGACGGCACGGGCAATTTAGTTGTGGGGCTGAGGTGGTGAATGTAGCATTGGGGAGGTGGACAGGAAGATGTACAAGTGGCAGTCAAAGAAAGGGGATGGGATCGCCGAACAGAATGAGATGTTGGAATCGTTGGAGGCGGTGGACGGAAAGATGTACAAGTGGCAGTCAAAGAAAGGGGATGGTCGCCGAGCGGGAAGAGATGATGGAATCGTTGGTGCCTCTGGTGATGTTGAGGACCTGGGCAGCTTGTATGTCGTGACTGAGTTGCCAAACGGAGTCGGTCGAAACGTGGACGCCTGCGGAAAGGTGTTGAAGGCCTGCGCAGCTTGCTTGTGAGGAGTGAGGCCATTGGTCGAACGTCTACTTGCGTTCAAACGCCGCAGCGCACGCCCTGAAAGCGGTGGCAACCCGGGCACGCTGCTCGTCCGTCCAGTCCGTCATGTACTGAGCAGCATCGGTTTGAATATATTCGGCCATCTTCCGCACGTCCTCCCAGCTTGCGGCATCCCACCTGATGTCCACATTATATTCGTCGTCGTCATCGTTGGCGGTACTGTCGTCGCCGTCGTTGCTCTGCTCCTCTGAAGAGGAGTCGTCGAGGAGGATGGGATTGTA